>JZKD02S0291675.1:94647-110449 GCA_000966675.3 Picea glauca | reverse complement strand
CGATGCCAAGGTAACTGACCTAGACATGACTCATGCAGACCTATTACATTATTAACCCACGCAGGGGTGCGGAAATTCCAAGTACAAAAATAAGTGCTGGGCCAAACACAGCCTGGTAGAACCAAAAATCTTCAATAATACTGCATCTGACGATACATCTCTTTATGGCACATGAGTTGACCACCGGTGCTAAATGGGCGGTTAACAACCCCTTTACACAAATACTTTTGCACATTAGAAACCCTAAAGCAAGATGGCGTCACCTTAGTCATCGAGTTCACCGTTTTTCAAGGATTAAATTCGAAATTCGGTGATTTTCATCACTGCTTGAACTTATTCGTTCAAGTTCGCCGAATTTAATGGTGAACTCGAACTTCAATCCGCACCAAATCGCGTTTAAATTCGTTGACATACGATTTCTTTGGCTAGGGTTTAAAGAAAATCGCAAGGGTTCGTTTACAACAGTCGGTCTAAATCTCCAGCACGTCGGAGTCCCGACTCCCCACCATGGTCCTCGGGTTTGCGATTGAAGTTTGAGCCGACATTGAATCATCTCCACGCTCCAGCAGTGAGCACATTGAGCAGTGAACATTACTGACCGAGACCCCAAGGGCCAACGGTTCGACGACAATTCATCTTTGTCGGTGTATCCAGAGTGTCGAGCTTGTAACCCTGAGTGGCGAGATACTTATCTTAGTTTTTCTTGTTACAGTCATTCAACATCCTTTTCCTTCTTCGATAGCTAAATCAAAGCATAACTTCTCTTTTCCATATCTAGTTACAATTTTTTATCTTACAACTTATATTGTTTGATTGCTTTCCATAGTCGGCCCGATGACTAAGCAAGCACTCACCTCATGCTCTCCTTCATTATAAAGAAAAGGGTTCTTAAAACAAAAATTGGGGCTTTTAAACCCAACATTCTTCTCACAATAGACTAAGCGATTTCTACCAAGACTTGGAAATTAATGATATATATATGTTTGATGATTAATCATGTTGGCATGTTATTTTCATTTCTATCATATGTGTTATAAACTTATAATGAGAGTATCCAATTTTATTATATATTTTTTTATTTTTTCAAATTTTGTACTATGTCGAACTTAATGCCGAATTTTGTCACCAAAATTTTGACTGATGAATTTTTGGCGAATGTCAAGCTCGCCGAATTTGAACATGAACACGAACCAGGTGACTAAGGGCGTCACCCCTTTAGGGGACGTTTTGACATTTGGAGCAAGTTGTTGGAAAAGAAAATTAAGGTTATTGGGGCTCCTAGAGCCTCCTCTTCATGTGCCAAGGTCAATCTATGTCTCCTCCGGTGAAGTCATGCGAACAAGCCTCATCATCCTCTTCAAGTCAAATTCAGTCCAATAGTCGGCAATTTCCGAAGCCACATTGCTTCGTGACTTGCTGCACATGCTGCCACATACTTTGCCTCAGACATATTGAGTGCTACACACAACTTCTTCCTGCTGCTCCATGAAACCATACTGGAGCTTAGACTGAAGCAATATGTCGAAGTACTCTTCCGATTAGGAATATTGCCGGCCCAATATGAATCCGAATATACATATAACCCGAACTCATGGTCTGTCACATACCTGAGACCATAATCCAATGTACCCTTAAGGTACCTCATCACATGTTTTGCTGCGACCAAATGAACCTACCTGGGCTGCATTATATATTGACTCAGGGTGTTCACAACAAAACATATATCCGGTCTTGTGTTCGTCAAGTTCATCAACGAACCCACCATCTGCCTATATAAAGTAAAATCCACAATCTCTAAAGTCGTATATCCTGCAACAACTTTAGATTTGGTACCACAGGTGTAGTCATTTCCTTGCAATCCAACATCCTGAAGCTCTTCAGGATTTCTACTGTATACTTCCCTTGATTCAGAAAGATCTCATCCTGTCTCTGCCATACCTCAGGACCCAAAAAGTAATGCATCATCCCGAGATCTTTCATCTCAAACTCAACAACTAGTTTTTCTCTTACACTCTAAGATGAGCTTTTCCGCACCTATTAGAAATAGGTCATCCACATACAGCAGTAGTATTATTGGACCATCATCCACAACCTTAAAATAAAGGTTAGGATCTGCACTACTCTTTGTAAATCCTAAGCTCGTTAGAAAATTGTCGATCTTCCCATACCATGCTCCGGGTTCCTGCTTTAATCCATATAAAGCTTTCTTCAATCTGCACACTGAGTGTCCCGCAGTTGTCATGTACTCAACGGAGTGTTCTGTGATTACACAGACCATTCTTCCTGATCAGGTTGCCATCTGTGCCACAGGAAGAATTTCAGTCCTTCCGGATGTTGAAATCCACGCACTTTGAGTCTTATGTCCTTAGAAGACTATGCTAGGGCCATTTTCGATTGGTCAAATTACCATGACCAATCCCGGGAGAATTTCAGCGCGATGCTGAAACATTAACATTTAAGAATAACTTCCGAAATTACATAAAATATCAACACTCCCTCTTAATGAGGAAGGTATTCTATCCGGAACAGACTCTTAACACTGTCTCCATCCACACGAGCTCATGACCATTGACTGTCAGACATGAATCTATACATTACAGGAAACCCATAGTGTCTTCACAACATGCATCCAGGGCCGGTGGGTAGCTCTCTAATAGCTACAACATGTCATCATGAGACTATCCAGTTTCCCGCAGAAAACATTTGTACCTCGTCTCTTCAACATGCATCCAAGGCCAGTGGGTAGCTCTCCAATATCTACAACATGTCATCATGACATCCACTACCCTGTGATAACATCTAAATCCATCACTCCCTCTGAGGCTATATAGTCTTCGGAGTCATCTGCTCTCTCTGCATGTGCTGACCCCCTCTTCTTCTTCATTACATGGATGAGCACAACTCTATGTATGGATAATCTTGCTTCATGTTGCTTTCTGCTACTGTCATTATGGCTCCTTATTAGAGCTATTACCTGTGACCTGCTCGGAACAAGAAAGAAGAACAACAAAAAGCTTCTCCTAGAGGAGATCAATTTATCTTGTGCACAACTATATACAGTGACCCTCGAAATGATACGTCTTCTACTATGACCAACACACATCCATCTTATACTCGATGTCATACGACTAACCATGTTGATTTTCTAGTGTTAAATTAGACAAGCACAATTTTCCGCAAGTTGTAATTACTTCCAACGATATTAATTTAGTAAACTCTAGAACATCACTAAGTAATTATACTCGGAAAATTTCAATTACTTAGAAACTTCGGTCTCTTCCTTAGATCACTTCCCACGTGTGAGAGAGAAAAAATGTGTGTCTATTGTTGTCTCTTTTTATAGTAATATTAAATTGATCCAAAGAGACACGTCTCTTTGAAAATTAAATTAAATTTTCTTTTTTATAAATAGTTGGAGAATACCTGTAACTACCCAAAGATTAATTTGGTTATAATCCATCCACATAGTATTTGACTTTGTTAAATTGTTTCTCCATAATTCAAGCGATTCTTTGCATAAATATAGGTAGAAGTAAATATGCAGTACATTCCTCATATTTAGGTAATTAGACATTTTTACTAGAATTTACTGCCCACCATAATTTATGGAATTCTTTCTATAATTTAGGTAAGAGTAAAAAGTTAAAATGTTGTACATAGAGATTGCAACAACCCCATAAATTTAACACTCCCAAGACTTTACTCTACTCTCATTTTCCTGGGCCCTCCTTTGAGGGAGTCAAGCCTAGTCTCGCTCTGATACCATGTTGACTTTTCATAAGAGATGATATTGTATATGAAAATGTGTTGTTACAATGATGAGTGTTCCATATATATAGAACATGTGGTGACCATCCATGAAAGGATGCATCCCTTGGATAATAAATATCATCATAGATAACTACTTATTTATGATATATATTTATACCTTATATAAATATATTATTATATTAATAATATTGTTTAATAGTTAATAATCATATTATTAATTATTAATCTAGTAGAATGTCTTTCCGATGCTTCCCAAACATCAACAAGGATCTCAAGTCAAAATATCATGGCAAGTGAAAACCACATCTAATAAACAAGGCACCTAAACATGTGCATCAAAACTACCTCATCAAATTAAACAAATGCTCCAAGACTCTATACAATTGACCAAGTTTAGGTATGGGAGGGGTGTCATAAAAGTCCTATTGGGCAGACCAAAACCCTCAAGTAGGGGATGCTTCCAAGGATGCCCCTTCAAGGTCATGTAGTGGATGATGAGGTGGATAGGGGGTTAGACTTCATAGGTCAATGAGTTTCATGACATACAAGAGCTTGTATTATTTCATTTATGGGTGCCTTTGTAGGGGGTGTGTTGCATCTTCTTCCTCAATGCAACCTTTTTCCAAGCCCATTTATTGCCATTTATTAATTAATCAATGATCCAAACATGTGTGCACTCCCAATAGTGAATCGATTAGCTTGGGGGGCAGTAACACGGTGTCACTTGAAAGAAGAGGTCCACAAAGTGCCATAGGGGTAGCCATGTAAAGCATTGTAACGCACTTTTGTTAGTCTTGTATTCAAGCGGGATATTTATTATGTGTTTGATATTGTGCAGGTCTTCAATTCTTTCAAGAGAAGCAGTTCATCGTTCTCAAGACCCGACGGGGTGAGCATCTAGAAGGTTTATATTTTAGGTTCTTATCTTTTGCCAACAACCATCCCCCTGGGCCTTCAGCCCCTTCTTCCCATGAAATGAGGTACATGCCCTTCTTGGGTCACTAAAGTCAAAGGGCCTAGAAGAGGGCAATATGATGGGAGTGTAATGAGCGGAAAGTGGTAAGTATGGTCAGGAATGGTACGATAACCCCTCAAGGGACCTCCAGTCGCAAACCTTCCCCAAAGGTTGGCCACTTACTAGGAAATCTATGACACTCAACAAGGTGAAACAGGGTCAAAAGAATAATGTCCAAGCAAGTGTTCTATAATCAAAAGCAACTTAAATACAACATGTTTAAACGCCTCAAATATTAGGGTGATTACCAGCCACAATACCTGACTTGTACCGCATGGAGTAAGACCCATCTGCCTTCCAGAAGCTAGCTGGTGTGGTGGATGCACTGACAATGGATCAAAATGTGGTGATAGAGTGGGCTTCCATATGTGAAAGTGGACATTGCTGGTCATGTGGTCTCTCGACACTCCATATCTGCAACCTGAGGGCATCAAGACATCATCTCCTTAGTTATCCCACAAAATGGGGATAACAATAATGAAATAGACTTTAAGAAGAAGAGGGGTTAGTCGTTATCATCGTCCAAGTCAGGAATGGCAATGTCCCCCCTGAGAACTTGTCTGATGATGTTGTCTGGAGAATGGCTAGGATTAATGGGCCACTGGTCGACTGGTTTGTGTTGTCCTCCAAATGTTCCTGCTAGGATAAGCATGCCATCTCAACAGAAAATATTATTGTGCATGTAAATCATACATTTATTATCAATTAGATATTTATTGTCTTTGATGATGGTTTTTATACCGCGGGGTTGTGGGATTGGACTATCCACCACTTCTGTTGAATTTCCATCAGAAACACATATTATAATAGGATTGAATGTGTATATACTCTCATCATTTTTTCCCTTTTTATGGGGAGTGTCTTAAAAATTTTGAATTTTTAGATCTTCATTGTTTATATCCTTAAGTTACGTATTGCTTGGAACATCATCGATTTTAATTTCTTCATACATTTATGTTTTTTAAGGGCCACACTTCTTTGTTTAGTGTAGAGATGGAGCAAGGTTTTGTGCCTTTAGATCAAGTTTATTATATATGTTGCTCTTGCTTGTTTGTGTTTGTGTGGGAATAGTTTGAGAGTATGCTTTTTGATGAAGTTTATTTTTGAATTTAGGTGTTTTTTGAATCTTTTGATGAGCCATGGGAAGGTCATTGGATTCCATCTAATAAGAAAGATTATGAAGGTAAAGTAAATTTATGTAATTATTTTCTTGGGATAAAGATTGTCTTTTTTTGCAATTATGCTTTTGACACTGTAATGTAAGACCCAATCTTGGTTTTACTAGTAGTTAATGAACTTTAGATTCTAAATTTTGGAGTTCATAGTACATTCTGAAAAATAAAATTTTGACTGATATAGGCAATTAGCGCACTTTCAATCTAGATTATTTGTTTGGCTCCTTTGATCGTTAAATAATTTTTATATGATGAGGAAATATATTGACATTCTTCCACTTTCACAGGAAATTGGAAGCATGGAAAGAATAATGCTTATGATGATTATGGCTTGCTTGTCAGCGAGAAGGCAAGGAAATATGGTATAGTGGTTGAGATACCAAAAGTGGATTTCAATAATGACCCAGTGGTTCTGCAATATGATCTGAAGACACAGAATGGGCTGGAATGTGGGGGTGCATATTTGAAGTTTTTAATGCCCCAGAATGCTGGATGGGACCCAAAACACTTCGATGATGAGTCTCCTTATTCTATCATGTTTGGTCCTGATAAATGTGGGGCTACCAACAAAGTCCACTTCATCTTTCGCCATAAACACCCTAAGACAGATAAGTATGTTGAGCACCATTTGAAATACTCTCCAGTTCCTACAGCTGATAAAGTCACTCACATATATACTGCAATCATCTATCCAAATAGCACAGTCAGGATTCTCATTGATGGAGAAGAAAAGAAGACTGCTCATTTTCTTTCTGATGATTTTGATCCTCCTGTTCTGCCTCCTAAGACAATACCTGATCCCGATGACAAGAAACCCGAGGATTGGGACGAGCGAGCTAAGTTTCCAGATCCAGAAGCTAAGAAGCCTGATCACTGGGATGCGGAAGCACCTATGGAAATTGAGGATCTCGAGTCAGAGAAGGCCGAAGGGTGGCTAGATGATGAGCCGGTGGAAATAGATGACCCGGAGGCTATGAAACCTGATGATTGGGATGATGAAGAAGATGGGGAATGGGAAGCTCCTAAGATTTCAAATCCTAAATGTGAAGTGGCACTAGGTTGTGGCAAATGGAAAAGGCCACTTAGGAGGAATCCTAACTACAAAGGAAAATGGTATCCACCTATGATTGACAATCCAAACTACAAGGGAATCTGGAAACCTCGTCAGATTCCTAATCCAGATTATTTTGAGTTGGATCGT
Source organism: Picea glauca (assembly GCA_000966675.3). Classification (NCBI taxonomy): domain Eukaryota; kingdom Viridiplantae; phylum Streptophyta; class Pinopsida; order Pinales; family Pinaceae; genus Picea; species Picea glauca. Next base: position 103,287 of record JZKD02S0291675.1, on the reverse strand, counting down.
CCAAACTTGGAAGCAATTGCTGCTATAGGAATTGAGATCTGGACTGTGCAGGATGGAATGTTGTTTGACAATATTTTGATTGCTGATGACGTTTCTGATGCCAAGGAATACCGGGACAAATATTGGAAACCAAAGTTTGAAGTTGAGAAAGATAAAGAAAAGACAGAGGAAGAAGCTGGGGCTCACATATTGGGATCTCTTTCTGGTATCAAGGTGAACAGGTTTTCTTTGCTACGTGTAGAATTTTTAACTGTTCAGTGTTTTTAAATTTTTTAGGATCTATCTCCAGTATTACTGGCCACTTCATTCAAGCAATATGTCCAATACAGACAGAGTGAGATCTAGCTCACTTATTTGTTTATTGATCTAATGCATTTTTTTAATTGCAGGGTAAAGTTATTCATTCACTATATAAGTTTGCAGATGTTCCATTCCTGGTACCATACAAGAAAAAGTTCTCTGTAAGTATTTTCAATTGTAAACTTTTGTAAGGTTTCTATGTTTTGAAGGGTTGGCAGTTTCTACAGCATTGGGGTAAAATAAAGTACATTTGTTAGATCATTTGTCATAAGTTCTATGGGTAAAGGAGTTTCCTCTGCTTTTACTGATTTCTGCCACAATGTTAAAATTGTTTGTTATTAGACCATTGGTTGTGGAAATTGTCATAAAACTTATGGGTAAAGGAATTTTTGTTCTATTGGTTACTAAATTTTGTTACAATGCTGGTGCTAAGAGAAGAGTCAGATATAATGCATGCAAATTCTTATATGGACTGCCATGTTCAGGACAAGTTTCATTTAGAATCTTGTCTATTTAGCATGGGTAGTCTGTAGACTTGCATCCTTGGCTCATTCATTTGCATGCCTGGTATAATTTGTTTTTCGCAGTAATGTAATATAAGATGCATTTTTCAAAAGAAAAGTGCTTCATTTAGAATTGATCATTAAGCATTCCTTTCAATGTTTGAACCGATTTGCATGTAGTGCTTTATTTCTTAAGTTAAGTTTCTCGAGTTGAAGTTAACTTGTCAAAAGGTTGGCCAGTGTTGTAGAGCATCTATGCTTTTAGCACTAGGGAAATTCTATAGGACTGATTTGTGTAGTTAGCAATTTTTTCTAATACATAAAATGAAAAATATACATGTCAGGTGAATTTCATGATGGACAAATATTTTTCTGAATACAGATCACTAAATAGTTTGAATATCGAGAACATCTTACATGAATTATTTCAGTAATTGCTGAAAATTTAGCCAACTGACAGAAGACATTTTCTGTTAGTGTCAGTATAATATGTAGGGTGTCATTTTGTTGCTAAGTTAACGGGTACAAGTTTCAGAGATGTTGCTTCAAAATTTTAGAGAACAGGTAATGACAGTATTATAATGTATATTATTTATTTGTGCAGAGTTAGAAATATCAACCTTAAGAAAACTGTAAATATCGTGGAAGATATTTTGGAAGTAAACTATATTTGAGTTCGAAATGTTCCCAACGTTTCAAGTGGACACTCCACCCATCACCAGGGGATTAGTCATAAGCTTAGAAGGGTAGAGAAGAGTAACCATCCGTGAGATTATAAAGGTGCTAAATGGAGGCAGCTGTTATGCCAAGGCAATAAAATTAATAATATTTCTAAAAATAGGAAAAGAAATGGTAAAAAATTAGTTGGATACTAATAAATAATAGTTAAGAATTGAAGCAAAAGAATAAAATAAATGTTTCTTGGTCAAAACTGAAACACAAGAATAATAATAATTGAAAAAGAATAATATAAATAGTTATTGGTTAAATATAAAATAATAATAATAATAATAATAATAATAATAATAATAATTCAGTTATATATATATATATATATATATATATATATATAATCTTTCTAAACAAAGATGGAAATAAGATGATTTAGGGTTCCAAAATTAACTTTAGAAGGGGGATGATAATACTACTGCTGAACTAATGGATAAGTCGTAATGAAATAAAAAAATGAATTAGGGATTAATCACACTTATATAAGAAGAGGGAAATTAATAGATTATTGTTTATAACTGTGGAACATAACGTTAAAGGAGAGAAGTGGGGTAGGGGCATAAAGATAAAAATAATGGAACGAAACATTGTAAACAGTTATGGAGAAATGAGAGGAAAAAATTATGTACAAATTATTAAAATAATTAAAAGTAGACATAATGAATAAAGGAGGGAAGGGATTAAATGGGTTAGTGTTACCCCTTATGTTGCATGAGAGGTAAAATGGATTTTGTGCAGGTTGGTGTGATCATTCTAGCCTTCCAAAGGTTGGAATATTGGTGGAGGTTGCTTTAGTGGTGCATCTTTTTCTTCATGAACCAACATCATGGTCATCGCCTAGTCATATCCTAGTCACTTTCACTTTGTGTTGCATGGTTAGATCACCAGTATCCTCTAATGTGGTGATGTACTTTCCGAGTTTTTTTTCCAAGAAAAAAAAACATATTTTTATTTGACATAAACAAAAATAACATACTCAAGTGCTCTAGGCACAGCTCAAAAAAGATCATCTGGAGATGGATCTCTTCAAAATCTTCCCCTATAGATCCAGAAAGATCCACAGCCTTCATAATATCAAAAGTATACTACCTATCAAGTAATTGAAAACAAACAGTAGACTTATCAGTGCCAGGTTAGTTCAAAAGGAGTTCATAAATCATTAAATGAAAATTGTTGTAAAACCACTGTATGGCCATCTTGTATTTCTTCCAAAGAACTATAAAGCTCAGGTAGTTGAAGTCCTTCCTTTGAGAGCTTATCTGCAATCTTGTTGTGCTGTCTATAAATACGAGTATAGCTGACCAAAAGAAACTGATTAGTTATTCCCTTTAATTGCTGTGCTAGTGGAAGGAGAGAATTATTTTGTATTTGGAGGCTTCCTTTCCTCCAATTAATGGCCATAGAAGAATCACCCATGACCTGAAACTTATCAATCCCTCTGTCTAAAGCAGATTTTAGTAAGTAGTATAAGGCCTTGAATTCCCCTTGGTTATTTGTTCTTCTTCCTATATTACCTTTGACCTGAATTATGTATGTCTCTGAAAAATGTAAAATGAAGCCAATCCCATTGATAGAATTTGGGCCTTGACAAGCCCCATCGAAATATCCCCAAGCTAAATACTTTTCCACCTGTATCTCTGATAGAATTCTTTGTAGTTTAACCTTTGGAATAATCTTATAATATGCAAATTAAGCATTAACTTGGGAAACTACCTGAAGAGTAGGCATAATCTTCTCTTTAAACAAAATAGAGTTTCTAGCTATCCATATTCCCTATAGAACCTGAAATGGGATTGCCTTGAAACATTTTAGATTTTGTTGAGTAAACCAAACATTAAACATGTATCTATGGATTCACATTTCCAAAGGTTCTAGATACCCAAAAGCTCCCCAAACTCAACCTAGTGTTTTTGAGAAAAATTACAATGCAAAAACAAATGTGAAGTGTTTTCCTTACTATACTTGCAAAGTAAACAAATACTTGGAGTTGTTCTATTTCTTTTCCGAAGGGTTTCCCATGTTAAAACTTTATTGCTCAAAATGAGCCACATTAACAGTGTACACTTGGGAGTGGCCTTAACTTTCCAAAGCTTTTGCCACCACCATTTGTCTTCACTTGGTCTTGGTCCAAAAAGAGTAGAGTATCTAAGACTAGGAGTATAATTGCCCCTTGCTCCGTTCATAGCTTAAATTAATTCATTTAGGGAATTGTTCAATCTTATATGTGCCTTCTTGAGTTCTGTTGAAAAGTGATACCACCTTTGTGTTGCATTTTCCTTATTTACAGAGCATTAGTGTTACTAGTGTTCTTTTACTTCGTTATCATTAACATATATATATATCATGTACTGAGCAGTAGCAGCATAAACAATAGACAAAAAGAACACAAGAGATTTATCTTGGGAAAACTCCAAATGGGGGAAAAACCCAACAACCTTTCTTAGATAGATTCTGTTCACAAAGCAAGTCCAATTAGATAAACCCTAGCACAAGTGCTAGCTCAACCAGAAATACCACCCCAGCTGCAGCAGCAACGCCATACAAAGGTAGCGCACCTCCTTGAGGAGTAGCACACAAGAGAGAGATACCAAAAGACTGAACAAGAAGAAACTGGGTCACTGCAGCAACTGCGTCTCCTTCTCCAAACCTGTGCCTTGCTTCTGTGTAGCTGGGAGAGTGTGAGTGAAATGAACAAATGAGTGAAGGCCCCTCCTTATTTATAGTCTTCTTGTCCTTCTAGCTGGACCGACTTCTCTTCTGGGAAGGTGTCTTTTCATTATACTTTATTCTTCTCGGCTGACTGCTCTTCTAGGGTATTTCAACATCTCTCCAATGGATCTCTTACTCCTAGAATCTTCTAGGAGGGAAAGATCCTCCCGCAGCTACCAAAACATCAACACTCCCTCTTAGCTAGGGAGGCATCTTTCACGATGTCTTCATTTGGTAGTCCACTGACTACTCTTGCAATCTGCTAGTAGGCACATGGCTGCTACAATGCCTTCGGTAGCTCGAATCATTAGGCACAGTCTCTGCGATCAAACGGTAACACAACTACATCCAAACGTTCTGGTAATCTCCATGACAATCAGCTAGTAGCACACAACTACTACAATGTCATCCAATAGATCACAACTGCTGCCAAGTAGTACTCAACTACTGTCCAGTGACACACAGTCACTGCCAGTGGAACATGTTATTGTGCAATTTGTACTTGTCCAAAAGGGAAAGGCTAAAGGAGGGCAAATTGGCGTAACAAGAGGTTGTCCTATCACTGTTACCTTAATAAGACACCTCTTTCTATTTAGGGTTGAAGCCCAGGGGAGACGTCCCCGGTGACTTGGGGTTTGAGAAGGCAAAGGTTTAGATACCAAGAAAAGTAATCCCCTCTCACAAGTCACACCGATTAGAAAGTCCCAAAGTTTTAACAAATGAAGCAATGATATGCTTAAGTGTACCTGCCCAGAAGAAAGCAACAAGAAAACACTATTTTTTGTAAGTACAATTTGATGTTAGTGCTTCATAAAACCTTGGACTTGTCAATGAAAGCAATAAGTTGATACAAGATGAAGCAAACAGAAATTCTATAACAACAATGTATATATAATGATGGCTTCACAATCAATGCCTTAAATAAGCTTCAAAATGACCAAAAATGATGATCTAACAATAACAATATACTAGCACTTGTCAGAAGCTAACGAGGCAATGTAAAAATCAACTTTTGCAATTGCTTTTAAGAGCTTTTACTGCTGTACTAATTGGCTGTAGCTTACTTTTGTAACAGCAACAAGAAGGTTAGTGGATTAGTCTAATCTAGGGTTAGGGAAAGTTAGTAAGTAGCTTGAGGTAAAAGATTTAAGGGTTGTTCTCATCAATCAATCAAATATAAGGTCTAGATCAATGTCTTTAGGGCTAATGGAGTCACTTTTTGCAGCAGCAATCTTGAAGGAATCAAATGATAATGTGTGAGCTAAGGACAAGATGGATGATGGTTGAGGTGTTGGTAACCCAAGGCCTCAATCAACAAACCCTAGAAGGAAAACGACCACTAGGAAGTAGGTAACCCTAGGTCCTAGCAGTTTTCCTTCTTCTTTAGCTCAAGCTTGAAGTAAATAATGGCTTGATGAAGCAAATGATGCTAGAGTGCTACAATGGTAGGGCTCTAGCACAATGCTTCAAAGGGTAGGATTTCTAGCAAAATCTAGTAGGTGAAAAGTTTTTAAGACAAGGACAATAACATGTGCTTGATCTCTTAGGGTTTTAAGCTAGCAATTTCATCATCTTAGTAAAATGCAAAGTAAATGTACCATAAACATTCAAAGTAAAGAATAATTGCAGAAATTCACTTACATTCACCAAGAATTATCTAGCAATTAGCGTAGTTGAAGACTTTCCACCAAGAAAAATGCCAAAAGCACCAATATAAGCCTCCTCCAAGAGTTGCGCACCACTTAACTTCAGCCAAAGAGCCTTAAAGGAGCTGAATTTCAGACCTCACTTGTGTGAGTGAAAGAATGATGAAAAAATACAAAGGATTAATCCCTTATTTATACAATCCAAGTGACCTTTAATTACAAAATTAGGTCAAAAAGGGCGACATGGCCAATTACATCAAATATCCAGTTTTTTACATAAATTTGACAAATTAAACCCTAAAACATGCAAAAGAGGTGACGTCATGCCGTTCTAGGGTGACGTTGAGCCTCCTAGGTGAGATGTTGGCCTCCAGGAGCAAAACATTAGGCCTTCCAAGGCCTCTGGATCATGCCACACGTGCCACTTGGCACACAACTGCCTCCATCGTGTTCATCTGACGCTGGGTGACGTGAAGGTTCATAGAGGTGACGTCATGGGCCTTCCAAGGCCAATGTTCAAGGGGAAAGGCAAGACCACCCATGGGTCTAGGCCTGCCAAGCTGTCTCTGGTGGAATGTCCTCTTCTCTCTCCGGTGCAAGCCTCTGGTATATGTCTGCCCCTGGCTGGGGTCTCAACATCCATTTGGTGGGCTTTTATCCCTATGGAGGTTCGAGCCAATCATCTCCCCATATGTACCTGTCCGTCGGGCGTGGTCTTGCAGCAACAAGAAGTATGCCCTCCATGGGCTCATAAGTCACAGGGATCATAGCAATGCCAATCACATCTAATAATTGAGTTACCCAAACATGTGCATAAAACCCCCCTTTCCCAGACAAGTGCTCAAAGACGTTATGCTATTCTACAAGCCAGGTTTGGAGAGCGTTCTAGGACATCTTATTGGGCCAATTCTCCTCAGTTGTGGGGTGTTTCCAGGTGAAGACCAATCTAGGCCATGTAAGTGCATGAGATGGTGTGGGGGATGTTTGGGCAAGGGGTGCAGTGATGACAGGGAAATGTAGGGCTTACCTGTGGGAGCCTCTGAAGAGGGTGAGCTGCACCTTGTCATGGATGCAATTGTTTCCTAGCCCATTTAATGCCTTTTTACTTTTTATCTTATTGCTTTATTCTTTCAAGAGAATAGCTGGGGGACATTGCCTTGGCGTGGTGACCAATGGTGACAATGTTACCCACAAGCATTTCACGGAGATGAGAAGGCTGACTCGTGATGAGACACCCTTTCTCTTGGCTATGGCACCAAGAGCCACTACTCTGGCGTGGTGACCAGATGAATAGTAGTGTCATATTGCTACATGCCCATGGACCTAATAGGCTAGCTTGTGATGAGACCCCCTATCCACCAACTAGGTCTTGAGTTTTATCTTTTTATGGGTCCCCTCTTTTTCTTGCTGAAAAACATTTTATTGCTTTCTTGGGGATCCCTAGGCAAAGCATCTCAAGGTTTGATCTTTTGGCTTTTATCTTTTGCCAACTACTTTTACCCTCTGGGCCTTTAGCCCCTTCTTCCCACAAGGTAAGGTACAACCCTTTACTAGCTTGGCAAACCCAATGCCCGAACCAATGTAGGGGATAGATGAAAGGGAAGATGATGAAAAGTGATAAGTATTGTGGGAATGGACGATGACCTTTCATAAACCCACTCAATGGCAACTCACTCCTAAGGGAACCAACTTGCTAGGGCATTCTGTCATCCCCCCTAGGTATGGACAAGTCAAAAGGCATAAATTCCAAGCATAGGTCATGAAGCAAAAGAGAATCAAATGCACATATTCAAATGTTTTGAGAATCAGAGTGACACATACCATGATACCCGGATTCATTACCTCATGGAGCAAAACCAACTGCTACTTCAACACCAGGCCGATGGGATGGATGTTGCTGCTGTTGATAGAATGGAGGCACTGAAGAAGAAGGATGGGCCCTCCAGGGCCAGGCTCAAGTCAATATGGCTCTTCGTACTCCATGTCTAGGACGTGTGGGCCTCGGGACATAATCTCCTTAGTTATCCCTAGGATAGGGGATAACAAAACACATCCACTGTAGTAGCACACAACTACTATCTATAGTCACACAACCTCTGCCAGTGGAACACATCCACCGAAGTAGCACACAACTACTATCCAGAGACACACAGTCTCTGCCAGTGGTACACAACCACCGAAGTAGCACACAACTACTGTTCGGAGTCACACAGCCTCCGCCAGTGGAACACGTCCATTGTAGTAGCATGTAGCTACTGTCCAGAGACACACAGTCTCCGCCAGTGGTACACAACCATCGAAGTAGCACACAACTACTGTCCAGAGACACACAGTCTCCGCCAGTGGTACACAACCACCGAAGTAGCACACAACTACTGTCCAGAGTCACACAGCCTCCGCGAATGGAACACATCCACTGTAGTAGCACACAACTATTGTCCAGAGACACACAGTCTCCGCCAGTGGTACACAACCATCGAAGTAGCACACAACTATTGTACGAAGTCACACAGCCTCCGCTAGTGGAACACATCCACCATAGTAGCACACATCTACTGTCCAGAGACACATAGTCTCCGCCATAGTCTTACGACTACGTGTGTGATGTTTCTTCTCTCAGCAAGTCCAACAGTGCATTACCCCTGTTATCCCCGATATCTAGGGATAACTAGGAGATCATGTCTCGAGGCCCACATGGTCCTAGACATGGAGTACCGAGAGCAGGAGTGACTTGAGCATGGCCCTGGAGGGCC
>JZKD02S0291675.1:63902-92094 GCA_000966675.3 Picea glauca | reverse complement strand
TTGAAGAAGTGATATAAGTCATTTGTCTTTGTTTTAGTAATCATTGACTTCGTCAATAATTACATTTGATCATTGCTCATATATATTTTGAAGATAGTCATTGATATTTGAAACATTAACCACTGCAACACATTTTAGTATTATTTGTCTTGTCTCGCAAACAGGTGCCATTCAGTGGAATCTCTTCCTTGACTATCATATTGGCAGTAATCTGTGAAGGGAAGCTTGTCTTTAACCTTTGAAACCTTAAACCTTGATCCTTCCCCTTCAGAACCCCAGATTACTAGGGACGTCTCCCTTGGACTAGCCATCCTAAATAGAAAGAGCTCCCCATCAAGGTGACAATGGGTGGGGAAGCTCCTATTACGCCAGTTTGAAGCTTTGACTCAAGCTAACCTAAACCCTTCCTACAAACTGTGCGATAACAACCCCTTCAGTCACCTCACATGACTGATCCAGGGAACCCTTGGCTAGAGGGGTTAGTTGACATGAGAAAAAACAACACACCTCCCTCTCAACGAGGGTGAACATTCGACAACACTCCAAGCTTGTCCCTGAAGTACTCATACTTCACTATTGACAAGGGCTTGGTGAGAATGTCCGCTATCTGCTCATCCTTGGATATGTACTAGAGCTCCACAGCTCCTCTCTGCACCATGTCTCGGATGTAATGATATTTGGTCTCTATATGCTTAGATCTGTCATGGAATAGAGGGTTCTCGCTAAGCTTCACACAATTTTGATTGTCACAATGTATCAAAGTTGGCTCCAATTCTAGATCAAATATCCCAGCTAGCAACTTCCGGAGCCACATTGTTTCACGCCTTGCTACGCTTGTTGCGATATACTTTGCTTCTGATGTACTAAGTGCCACCGATGTCTGCTTCTTGCTCAACAATGAGATCATGTCTGATCCCTGACAGAAGCAACATTCAGAAGTACTCTTCCAATCCATTGCACTCCCTGCCCAGTCAGAGTCTGTATATCCCTGCAGATTTACATCTCCACCCGAGACATATCTCAATCCATATCCAACCGTACCATGAAGGTACCTCAACATATGCTTTGCTGCCATCTAATGTACCTTTCTAGGTTCAACCATGTGTTGACTCAAGGTATTCATTGCAAAGCATATGTCTGGCCTGGTGTTAACCAAGTACATCAAGGATCCAATCAACTGTCTGTACATTGTGGGATCCACCAAATCTAAAGAATTGTCACTCAAGAGCTTCAAATGTATCGTCATAGACGTGGTCATGGACTTGTAGTCCATCATCCCGAATTTCTTCAAGATCTCAACATTATATTTTCCTTGTCTAAGGAAAATCTCATCTAATCTCTGCCACACTTCCAATCCCAAGAAGTAATACATTAGACCTAGATCCTTCATCTCGAACTCTGAAGCGAGCTCCCTCTTACACCCATCGATGAGCTTCTCATCCCTTGTTAGACTGTTAGAAATAGGTCATTTACATATAGAACCGAGATCAATGGGCATCCATCCTCAACCTTATAGTAAAGGTTTGGATCTGCCTCACTCTTGGTAAATCCATAGCTCATCAAATATCCATCTCTATCTTGGCATGCCACGCCCTGGGTGCTTGCTTCAGCTCGTACAAGGCCTTCTTCAGTCTGCACACATGGGACTCCTTCCCATGGATCATGAAGCCTTGTGGTTGTTTCATGTACATTTCTTCCTCTATTACACCATTCAAGAAAGCAGTCTTGACGTCCATCTGGTGTAATTTCCATCCCATTGCGGAAGCAATCACAATGATTGATCTAATGGAAGTGTATTTTGCTATAGGAGCAAAGGTTTTGTCATAGTCTTCTCCCTCTTTCTGAGAGAACCCTCTAGCCACAAACCTTGCCTTGTGCTTCTCTATGCTGCCGTCTGCAACATGCTTGATCTTGTAGATCCATTTGGAAGTCACAATTGACTTCCCTTCTGGTCTCGGAACGACCTCCCATACATCATTCTTCATGATGGACTGATACTCCTCCATTATGGCATCCTTCCATTCTGGCTTCTCAACAACTTCTTCAAAAGTGGAAGGTTCTGAATTAATGATGTTGCTCATTATTGCCACATAGCTGGAAAACTTATGTGGTCTCTTGCTCTCTCTAAAGGAGCCTTTGGGAGCTGCATGTCCTTCAACTTCCTGCAAGGTGTTCCGAAGCCAAGCTGGTCTCTTCCTGGTAGTCACAACTTCTTCACATAGATCTACAGGACTTTCTGACTCTACCATATCATTCTGAACTTCTGGGATGGTTTCTTCAGGTGTAGAGTCTACCATGACTGCATCTTTGGGAGCCTCTTTCTCTATTCGGTCCTCATCTATGTGAGATTCCCTTGATCTTCTGGAGGCTTCATCTTCGTCAAATGTTACATCCCGACTGATCTCGATCTGTCTCTGCCCTGGAATGTAAATTCTATAGGCCTTCAAAGTCTCACTGTATCCAACGAATGTGCCCTTCTTTCCTAAAGGTTCCGATTTCGTTCTCTTTTCCTTGGGAACATGTATAAACACTGGACAACCAAAAATCCTCAAGTGACTGACTTCTGGCTTCTTTCTAGTGAATACCTCTTCAGGTGTCTTGTTCCCCAATATCTTTTGAGGACTTCTGTTCTGCACGTATATAGCCGTACTGGATGCTTTTGCCCATAAGTGCATGGGTAGGCCCTGATCATGTATCATCGCTTTTGCTGCTTCTATGATGGATCTTTTCTTTCTTTCCGCAACTCCATTATGCTGGGGGTTGTAGGTGTTAATTTTTTTGGTGTAACTACGAAATATATTCTTGTATAGTTGTTTTGGTCAAACCTTTAAAAGGTTATTACAATTATATTGTATAAGTCGGCTCAACATAAATTATTATATTATTGGTATTTTACTTATAATTGTAAAAGGCCCCATTGTGGCTAGTCGGCCCTATTTTATGGGTTAGTTAGGTCAAGAGTCATGTCTCTTCAAGAGACACTATTGTGTATAAATAGAGGATAGGTTCCTCTCATTTGTACACACTCACACACTTCTCTTATGCATCTTGGAGAGCATAAGAAGGTTTAGCACACAAGTCTCGGAGACTGGTTCTTTTGGTGTTTTGGTCTTGGTCTTTCTTGGAGAGCTATAGCGCATCATTGTACTGGTTGAAGGAATCTATATTGAGGATTTTGGTTGCTGGGTTTTCTCCCCCACGAGGGTTTCCCAGGATAATCTTTGTGTTCTATTGTATCTGTGATTATCTATCTTTCATTGATCCTACTACAGTTTCTATTGGATTAAGTAATTGTAATTGTGTAACTAGAAAATTTAAAATTGCAACATGGTATCAGAGTAGGCCTGGATAGAAGCCAGTTGCAGATCTAGAAGCCTAAAAGGGATCCGTTTTCAGTCTAGAGACAGTTACCGGACAAACCAAGACCATCAGGAGGTTCGCCCTAGCCTAGCCCACTTTTCCAGTGGACCGATTTCCCAGTTGCAGCTGCTGCAATTAGGGTTTTACCCAAACCCTAAGGTGTACATTTTTCTAGTTTTTGGGAGAATTTTTACAAAGTAATACCACCAAGCAACTCGCCTTAGCAGAGTGCACCTACTGGTAAGTTCAGTCTTTCAATTTCGGTCATATTTTTGTGTGGTCCTAGGCAGGATGACTACCGGAACAAAAATCGATGAGAAGCTAGATGGAGTTGATAACTTCAAGGCCTGGAGGTACATAGTAACCCTCCTTGAAGAACATGAATTGGATAAGTTCATTATAGAAGAAGTTCAAGAACCTCAAGGAGATGAAGCTAAGGCAAAATATAAGGACATGGTGAGAGAAAAAAGGATTATCGCAGACTCCATTAAGGACCACCTTATCCATCATGTATCATCATTATCTTCTCCAAAGCAAATGATGGACACCTTAACTTGTCTGTTTGAAGGAACAACATAAACCGAAGAATGACTTTGAGATCTCAGTTGAAGAATGTGAAAATGCAGAGCTTAGAAACCATTCACTCCTACTTCTCAAGAGTGAATCAAATCAAGGAGCAGACATAAGCCATTGGTGACATAGTAGAAGGAGAAGAGATGGTGATGACTACGTTGAATGGCCTCCCAAGGTCATGGCATGCATTCATCCAAGGAATTTTCTTAAGGAAGAAGCTTCCCAAGTTCAATAGGCTTTTGGAAGATTGTAACCAGGAAGAAGCTAAGACTAATGCAAGAGAAGAAAAGATGGCAGATGAAGATCAAGCCCTTGCCGCCCACACCAGGAAAGGAAAGAACAAGAAGGAACATTCTTTACCTAAGAAGTTTAAGATGGGTCAAAGAGACAACTCAAAGATCAGATGTTACTGTTGTCAGGAATTGGGACACTTTGTTAGGGATTGCCCCCTCATTATGGAAATTAAGAATACGAAAGAAAGTAAGAGGCATCAAGCTCACACAACTGAAGATGATGAGCCTCCCAAGAAGGTTGCAAAGCAAGATGAATTAAGTGATGAGGATTATGTTCTTATCTCAGCCCTCACAGGTACTGTTACTCATGGAAGCGACACTTGGTTGATAGACAGTGGTGCTTACAAGCACATGACAGGCTATGAAGACTCCTTATCTAACCTTATTCATAAAGATTCAACTCACAAGGTAAAAATTGGGTGACGACTATCGGTATCTAATCAAAGGTGTTGGAGAAGCTTCCTACAAGTTAAACTTAGGCAAGCCAATGAAGATGAAGGAAGTTCTCTATGTTCCAGGTTTAAAGAAGAATCTTCTCTCAATTTCAACATTGGACAAGAAAGAATTTAGAGTAGCATTTATTGATGGTCAAGTTCTTATGTGGCCTAGAGGGAAGACCCTTGATTAGTAGTGATTGGAGTTGAAGAAGGAGGACTCTACAAATTAAAAGGACATTCATGTTCATGATATTGTGAATCCCAATGAACTATGGCATAGGAGATTTGCTCACCTACACTACAAAGCTCTTCTAGTTGTGAGAAAAATGGTGACAGGTCTTCCGGAAATCCAAGCAGAATCAGATGGAGTGTGCAAAGGATGTGCACAAGGCAAGAACATGAAGCACTCCTTTTCCAATAGCGATAGCAGAGCCAAAGGGGTTTTGGACATCGTGCATTCAGACGTGTGTGGATCGATGTTTGCAGCTTCACTAAGTGGGTATGTATATTATGTATCTTTCATTGATGATTACTCACACAAAACTTGGATTTATTTGTTAAAAGCAAAGAATGAAGTTTTTGGCAAATTCAAAGAGTTCAAGGCTCTGGTAAAAAACTTGATAGAGCAAAAGATAAAGACCTTGCAATCAGACATTGGAGGTGAATTCACCTCAGAAGAATTCAAGAAGTATTGCAAGAAAGTTGGGATTAAGAGGGAGCTTTCTACTCCCTATTACCCTCATCATAATGGAATAGATGAAAGGAAGAACCGAACGATCATGGAAGCAGTAAAGGCCATGATCCATGATCAAGATCTTCCTATGCATTTGTGGGCAGAAGTAGTGAAGATGACAGTGTATGTGCAGAATAGAAGTCCCCACAAGGTGCTTGAAAATAAGACACCCAAGGAGATGTTTTCAGGAGAGAAGCCATAAGTCAACCATTTCAGAATATTTGGCTGCCATGTATTAGTTCACGTCCCCAAGGAAAAGAGGCCAAAGTTGGACCCTTTCGGATAGAAGGGCATATTTGTTGGTTACAATGACACATCGAAGGCTTACAAGATATACATTTCCGGTCACTGGAAAGTGGAGATCAACCGAGATGTAACCTTCGATGAGAATGTAGCTTTTAGTAAATCCAAACAGATCTGTGCAGAAGAGGTACATGAAGAAGAGAATGAAGTTCCTAAAGTTCCAGAGGCAGTTGAACCAAAGGAAGTCATTCTTGAGGATCATGACATGGTAGAACCTCAGAAACTAGTCGAGATACCTTCTTGCAAGAGAAGACTAATTTGGGCACAAGAACTTATCAGAGATGCAAAAAGAATTGGTCCCCCAGGGAAATCTTTCAGGGAAAGTAAGAAGCCGAAGCCGTATTCCAGCTACATGGCATGCTTGTGTGACATAATGGATGCAAAACCTTCTAGTTATGAAGAGGCTGTAGAAAATCAAGTATGGAAAGATGCCATGACAGAGGAATACTAGTCCATTATGCATAATGATGTTTGGGATGTGGTTTCCAGGTCAAAGGAAAAATCTGTGGTGAGTGCGAAATGGATCTACAAGACGAAACACGCTGCTGATGGCAGTATTGAAAAATATAAGGCAGGATTTGTGGCCCAAGGTTTCTCTCATAAGGATGGGATTGACTATGAAGAGACTTTTGCTCTCGTAGCAAGATATACATCGATCAGGACTATACTTTCATTGGCCGTTATGATGAAATAGAAGGTGCACCAGATGGATGTAAAAACAACCTTCTTGAATGGTGAAATAAAAGAGGAAGTTTATGTGGAGCAACCACTTGGATTCGAGACACATGACATGGAGACTCATGTGTGGAGAATAAAGATGGATTTATATGGATTGAAGCAGGCACCCAGAGCATGGTATGGTAGGAATGACAATTTTCTGATGAGCTTGAGTTTTACCAAGAGCAGTGCAGATCCTAACCTTTACTTTAAGGTTGAGGATGGTGAACCGGTGATTCTACTGCTGTATGTAGATGCCCTGTTTCTAACAGGTGTAGAAGATCTCATCACTGAGTGTAAGAGAAAATTGGCTGCAAAATTCTAGATGAAAGATTTAGGAATGATGCACTACTACTTGGGACTAGAAGTTTGGCAGAGATCAGATGGAATTTTCCTAAATCAAGGAAAGTATGTTGTGGAAATATTGAAGAGGTTCAAGATGTTGGACTGTAAGGCCATGGCTACTCCGATGGTATCAAATCTTAAGTTGCTGCAGGATACAACTTCAGAGATTGTGGATTCTACCTTATACAGGCAGATAGTGGGCTCGTTGATGTATTTGACGAATACAAGACTGGATATATGTTTTGCTATGAACACCCTGAGTCAACATTTAGAGCATCCCAGATTGGTTCATTTGGTTGCAACAAAACATGTGTTGAGATACCTTAAGGGTACTCTAGATCATGGTCTCTGGTATAGATCTGACCATGAGTTTGGATTGTATGGATACTTAGATTTAGATTGGGCCGACAGTATTCCTGATCGGAAGAGCACTTCGACATACTGTTTCAATCTTGGCTCCAGTATGGTCTCTTGGAGCAGCATGAAGCAGTCTTGTGTGGCACTCAGTACGGCTGAAGCTGAGTATGTGGCAGAACGTGCAACAAGCAAAGAAGCAGCGTGGCTTCAAAAGCTGTTTTCTGGGTTATTTGGTCTCGGATTGGAGGTGACCTACATTTGGTGTGACAACCAGAGTTGTATGAAGTTGTCAGAGAACCTGATGTTCCATGATAGGTCGAAGCATATCGAGATCAGATACTACTATATCTGGGATATGGTACAGAGGGGAGCAGTGAGGCTCCAGTTTGTGACTACCGAGGATCAGGTTGCGGATGTGTTCACCAAGCCATTGTCAAGGACAAAGTTCGAGTACTTCAGGGACAAGCTTGGTGTGGTCCCTCTTCAAAGGGACCGACGAGTGGAACTCATCCAGCATGAGGGCTGGCACTGAGTCTGGTGGATCTCATCCAACATGAAAAAAGGTTGGCACTGAGACAAGAGTGCACATGATCAGGTACTTATGCATTGTCGGGAGTGAATGTCCTGGGGACATGTAGCTATTGAGAGCTACCCACAAACCTTGGATGCATGGGGTGAAGTCATGTTGCACTATGGATATCCGAGGATGTATAGTTTCGCATGTTCAATAGTCAATGGATGTGAGTTGGTGTGGTATTAGACTTGGAGTCTGTGTCTGGAAATAATACCTTCCTAGTTAAGAGGGAGTGTTAATATTTTTGGTGTAACTACGAAAGAGATTCTTGTATAGTTGTTTTGGTCAAACCTTTAAAAGGTTAATATAATTATATTGTACAAGTCAGCTCACCATAAATTATTGTATTATTGGTATTTTTTTTATAATTGTAAAAAGGCCCCATTGTGGCTAGTCGACCCTGTTTTATGGGTTAATTAGGTCAAGAGTCATGTCTCTGTTGTTGATTGCAGCTTCATGAAACATCCTCCAGATCGTTATCCTCTAGACTGAGTTGAGACATCTATGAGAGAGAGCCCGAGTGTTTGGTGTGCCCATGTGATGGGTGTGCATCAGACTCTGGACTGAGTTGTGATGACGTGTGGTCTCTTGTCTACTCCTTTGGACTGAGTTGAGATGACTTGAGATGGTCTCTTGCCTTGTACTCCTATGGACTTAGTTGAGTCGGCTTGATATGGTGCTCCAGATGGTACTCCTGTGGACTCGGTTGAGTTAATCTGTTGAGTGTGACGTCCCTGTGGATGAGCACAGGTGGATGTGTCCCTAGTGGCTGAGCACTAGAGGATGAGAGAGATCCTTGCTATATTGTCTGAGAGTAAGATTTGCTGGTAACCCTAATTATGTTGTGAAGGGTACAAGTTGGTCCTACCATGTGAAAGATAATTAATATTGTGTAAAGATTAATTATATTATTGAGTTAAAGAGGTCAACCCTATTGTGCCAATAGACACACCTTTTGCTGTGTCAGTTCTTGTATAAATAAGAGTGGATCCCCATTGTGGATCACACTCACTCACTTGTCATCTCAGAACTTCAGCAAGCACTTGTACGGCCAAAGTGTGCACCTGTCTTGGGCGCTAGTTTCTAGGTTTTGTAAGCACCCTCTTGTGTGCTGAGGTCTATGGTGTGGGGGATCTTCTCTTGAGAATATAGCAAATGATTGCTGCGTTTTTCCCTTGGTTGAGAAGGGTTTTCCCAGGATAAACTCTTGTGTTCTTGTGCATGGTTATTCTTCTTGTGATCTTGGTTATTGCAGCACTTGTGTATGGTATTGCTACATTGTTTATGGTTCAAGTACATGCTAAATTGCAATAAACCACATGTGCATGAGCTAAGCATTAAAATTCAACAATCTCTTCAAGAGACACTATTGTGTATAAATAGAGGATAGGTTCCTCTCATTTGTACACACACTCACACACTTCTCTTGTGCATCTTGGATAGCATAAGAAGGTCTAGTGCACAAGTCTTGGAGACTGGTTCTTTTGGTGTTTTGGTCTTGGTCTTTCTTGGAGAGCTATAGCGCATCATTGTATTGGTTGAAGGAATCTATATTGAGGATTTTGGTTGCTGGGTTTTCTCCCCCACGAGGGTTTTCGAGGATATTATTTGTGTTCTATTGTATCTGTGATTGTTTATCTTTCAGTGATCCTACTACAATTGCTATTGGATTAAGTAATTGTAATTGTGTAACTAGAAAATTTAAAATTCCAACAGTAGGGAGTTGTAAGCTCCCTCTTAATCCCTGCCTCTTGGCAAAAGTCTTTAAACCCTTTTGAGGTGTACTCACCTCCATTGTCAGATCTCAAAACTTTAATCTTACTCTCAGAGAGATTCTCAACTAATAAGGCCTTGAACTCTTGAAACTTGTTAAAGACTTCATCTTTTGTTTTCAAGAAGTAGATCCATGTCTTCATGGACTAGTTGTCTATGAACAACACATAGTATACAAAGTTGCCAAGTGATGGCACTGTCATCTGTCCGCATATATCAGAGTGTATGATGTCCAAAATACCTTTGGATCTGCTATCACTGCTTTTAAAGCTTCCCTCGACATTCTTGCCAAGTGCACAACCTTTACATACTCCGTCATGGTCTATCTGGAATTTTGGTAGACCTGTAACCATTTTTCTCAAAACTAGTAATGCTTTATAGTTCAAGTGAGCAAGCCTTCGGTGCCATAGTTCACTGGAACTAACACTATTATGTACAAGGGCTTGTTCTTGGTGTCACTTCAACTTATACAGTCCTCCCTCTCGGACACCAATCACGATGGCTTTATTTATGCTTGAATTCTTGGGCCATAGAAGGACTTGGCCATCCACAAAAGCTACTCTAAAGTCTTTATCTTCTAAAGCTGAAATAGATAGAAGATTCTTCTTTAAGCCTTGTACAAATAGTATATCTTTAATTGAAAGACGGTTACCTGAATCAAGTTGTAAGGAGGCTTCTCCAATTCCTTTGATTGCATGCTTGGAATCGTCTCCAAGCACCACTTGAAGTTAAGAGTCCTTTTCTGTTAATTTTGATAGAGAGTTTCTGAATCCGGTCATATGCTTGGAAGCACTACTATCTATGAGCGAAGTATCGCTTCCTTGAGTGATGGTTCCGGTGAGTGCTGAAATGAATACAAATTCTTCATCTTTGGGTTTTTGTTCTTCAGCATCAGCTGCATGTGCATGGTGCTTCTTCTTCTTTTCCTTCTCATGTTTGTGAGGACATTGTGCTGCATAAAGTCCTATCTTCCTGCAATTGAAGCATTGAACCTTTGACATATCCCTCTTATGATGTGGCTTCTTAGACTTCCTTGGACTGCTTTCTTCTCTTACCTTTTTCTTCTTCACTTGTGTTGCAAGTGCTTGGTTTTCCTCATCATCTACCTTTTGTTTCTTGGATATCAATCTAGATTCCTCTTGAGAGCAATCTGCCCATAACTTGTCAAACTTGGGTAACTTCCTTCTTGCACAAATTCCTTTGACAAATGGCTCCCAAGAGGGAGGGAAACCATTTAGCGTAGTGGTTACTAGTTCAACATCTTCTACTGGATCTCCAATGGCTGCTAATTGGTCTTTGATCTATGAGATCCTTGTAAAGAAGTTGGCTATCATCTCTGACTTGTTCATGGTCACATTTCTGAGTTGATGCCGTAAGTTAAGCTTCCAAATGGTGTTCTTGCTTTCATAGAGTCTGGTTAGGGCATCAAACATCTCCTTTGCAGTCTTTAGTTCTAATACATTGGGTATCAGGTGATCCTTGATTGAGTCTGTCAAGATCCTCTTGGCTTTGACCTCATTCTTCTTGAACTTTGCCTTTGCTTCTTCATCTTCGGGTTTTGGAAGCATCTTCTTGACGTGATCTAATAATTCATTCTCTTCTAGAATGAATTGTATTTTATGCTTCCAGGATCTAAAGTTATTTGCTCCATCCAATCTATCTTCAACTCTCATACTGGTTGACATTTTTGCTGGTAGAAACCCTAGCACTAAAAAACCTTGATTTTTCAAACTTCACCAAACTGCACGCTGGGAGTTTCAGGGGGTGCGCTAGGTTAGGGCGCACTATTATGTGAAGGAATTGTTCCCAACGTCCTTGGGATAGTGCTCAACGAGCTTGACAAAGTATTGCAGCTGCAAGGTGCCACTGTAGCGATCTTTCCTTTTAGTGCTCAAACTGTTTTGAAGGTAACCAACTCTGATACCATGTTGGATTTTCCTTATTTACAGAGCATTAGTGTTACTAGTGTTCTTTTACTTCATTATCATTAACATATATATATCATGTACTGAGCAGTAGCAACATAAACAATAGACAAAAAGAACACAAGAGATCTATCCTGGGAAAACCCCAAATGGGGGAAAAACCCGACAACCTTTCTTAGATAGATTCCGTTCACAAAGCAAGTCCAATTAGATAAACCCTAGCACAAGTGCTAGCTCAACCAAAAATATCACCCTAGCTGCAGTAACAACACCATACAAAGGTAGCGCATCTCCTTGAGGAGTAGCGCACAAGAGAGAGATACCAAAAGAATGAACAAGAAGAAACTGGGTCACTGCAACAACCGTGTCTCCTTCTCCAAACTTGCGCCTTGCTTCTATGTAGCTGGGAGAGTGTGAGTGAAATGAACAAATGAGCTAAGGCACCTCCTTATTTATAGTCTTCTTGTCCTTCTAGCTGGGCTGACTTCTCTTCTGGGAAGGTGTCTTTTCATTATACTTTATTCTTCTGGGCCGACTTCTCTTCTAGGGTATTTCAACATCTGTCCAATGGATCTCTTGCTTCCAGAATCTTTTGCGCATCTAAGAAAGGTCATCTAGGAGGGAAATATCCTCCTGCAAATACCAAAACATCAACACTCCCTCTTAGCTAGGGAGGCATCTTTCACGATGTTTTCATACGGTAGTCCATTGACTACTCTTGCAATCTGCTAGCAGGCACACGACTGCTACAATGCCTTCGGTAGCTCGAATCATCAGGCACAGTCTCTGCGATCAAACTGTAGTACACACAACTACATCCAAACGATCTAGTAATCTCCATGACAATCAGCTAGTAGCACACATCTACTACAATGTCATCCAATAGATCACAACTGCTACCAAGTAGTACTCAACTACTGTCCAGTGACACACAGTCACTGCTAGTGGAACACATCCACTGTAGTAGGCTGTAGCACACAACTACTGTCCAGAGTCACATAGCCTCCGCCAGTGGAACATATCGATCGAAGTAGCACATAGCTACTGTCCAGAGACACACAGTCTCCGCTAGTGGTACATAACTACTAGAGTAGCACACAACTACTGTCTGGAGTCACACAACCTCCGCCAGTGGAACACATCCACCGTAGTAGCACACAACTACTGTTCAGAGACACACAGTCTCCGCCAATGATACACAACCACCGAAGTAGCACACAGCTACTGTCCAGAGATACAGTCTCTGCCAATGGTACAAAACCACTGAAGTTAGCAAATTGGTATTGGTGAAGAGTGCAAAGTCTCATGGGTTGCATAAAAACTTGTATGCATGTGTGTGGCAATTCAATTAATAAATATGGCGTGTTAAGGTTTTTCATCTCTTTGTGTTATGCTGTAATATGGGCCTCATCATGCTAACACTTGACCTCTGGAATCTTGATCTTCCTGTATTCCTAATTACTTTTCTCTGCGAATGCCTCTTTCAACTTATCAGATTTACGTCATTTTATTCCTTTATCCAGCTTCCCTCCTCGATTTCTCCCCATCCTCTCTCTACTCAGAAAGTCTAAGCCACATGACTCATCATGCCCTACTAATTGCAGTCTCCATGATCGCCTCTTCCATGCATGGATTTTAAGTTTCAATACAGACTAAATCATACTTTGCGACATGTTAGCATTATTCCTAAATTTGTAAATATGATCCACCAATTGGGTCCCACTCTTGATATGAATTAACGTAATCAAGTTACTCTTTGTTAATCTCACATACCTTTTTCAATGTAGACTATATCTTTGAATTGATCTTCGGTATATCTGAGTAGTAGATCAGTGATAAGAGTCTCCCTTAACTTCAACTGTTCTCAAAGCTTGTTCACTATGGAATTTTAGGCCTCTTATCAGGCTGTGAAATTTGGTGGATTATTTGTGGCTTGAGCAGACCGTTTGAGATATCTTTATTTAAAATAACCTCATCTATCCCTGATAAGAACCCCCCTGCTTTTCCAGTGTTTTCTCTGGACATTTAGCTTCCACTTGCCTTTCACAGGTGGCTGCAATATCAATCTGGGTTCTTCAGGAGATCCTAACCCTCCACTCCTGATGCTGGAGACTCCATGGGAGTGTTAAACCTAAGGCGCTTATAACATTTGAGGAAAATCTATTGATATCAAATATGTACATATTTCACTTATTCCTTTGTCAGCCTTATTGATACAGTTATTGTCGCATAATTATTGCCATTACTTTTCAGAAGCCCTACTAATCAAGAACTGGAAGCAATTGGAAGTTTTCAAATTTTGCCGTCTCAAGTTAATTCATTTTGTTTTTGATAAAGTTATATTGGACAATTTCCTATTCTCATTCTTTATAAAGTTGTTTGCAGAACAGTATAAATTTGTTTTTTTTTTAAATTTTGTTTTCACTTTTGGGAGATGCACTATTGGCTTCCCCTGCGGACTCTATATTCCCATGATCCATCTGTGTTTCGCTCAAAGCATCTGATAGTTCCATGTTCCAACTATTTCTTTGAATTGATCTCTCGTATCTGAGTAGTAGATCAATGTTAAGAGTCTCCCTTAACTTCGACCCTTCTCAGAGTTTGTTAGATTGAGAACTTTAGGGATCTTATCAGGCTGTGAAATTTGGTGGATTATTTGTGGCTTGAGCAGACCCTATACAATATCTCTATTTAAAATAACCTCATCAATCCCTGATAAGACCTCATCCTTCTTGTCCGTGCTTTCTTTGGAGACCCTGTCAACATTTAGCTTCCACTTGCCTTTTACAGGTTGGCTGCGATGTCAATCTGGGTCCCTGAGGAAATCTAACTTTCCACCCCCTCACGCTAGAGACTCATGGGAGGGTTAACCTAAGGTGCTTATAACATTTGAGGAAAGTCTATTGATATCAAATATGTGCATATTTCATTTATTTCATAGTCACCCTTATTAATATTGCCATTACTGTTCAGAAACCCTACTAATCAAGAAAAACAAGCAATTGTAAGTTGTTTTCAAATTTTGCCATCTTAAGTTTTTTTTTTTTTGATAAACTTGTTGGACAATTCCCTATTTCCATTCTTTATAAATTGTTTGCAGAACATTATAAATTTGGTTTTTTTAATTTTGTTTTCAGTTTTGGGAGATGCACTATTGGCTTTCCCTGCAGGCTCTATATTCCCATCATCCATCTGTGTTTCACCCAAAGCATCTGATAGTTCCAAGTTTTAACTCTGCACATTCTCTTTCAATGAAGTGTCACACATTCATATTGAGATGACATGTGCTTTTGAGGTTGGTAAACAGGTTGGTCATAACATACTGTGAGCTTGGATGAAGTAAAATGAATTTCAGGCTCAGACTTGCTCATGGGAGCCACATGTCAACACTCAGGTCCCAGTAAAGTAGAGCCAAGCAATGTATGAACAATTTCCATAGTACCACCCATAATTGCCTATTCTTTGACAAAGCAAAGCCCTATATTTTGTTCCTCAGCAGAGGCAGAATTAAAAGCATACAGGATAAAATAATCCCTTTTCATCAAATTCTGGAAAAGAAGCTCTATATATACTTCCCCTACTCATGCACACCTCATGTTTGACCTGCAGTTGGAGGATTGCCTTTGGAAAAGTTTGGCAAATGATATTGTCTGCAACTACTTTATAATCATTCAGGATGATTTCAAATTATGCTTACCTTGTCATTATCCTTTGGGAAAGACGTTTGGTTTGCATTAGTGCCTTTTGAGCATCGATTCAATAGATTGCTTGCGAAGAATGTTCAGAAGCTTGAGTGATTATGTTCTGGTTTGCATTTCTTCCGTATTGAGGATCAATTCAGTAGATTGCTTGCCAAGAATGTTCAGAATCTTGAGTGATTATGTTCTCTGTTTAAATTGAATGAGACTGTATCCTTTCAAACAAGCATAAGATAACTCAATGCTGAATTCATGACAGTTCAAGAATCATCCATTGTTGTGGATCACAGAAGCCAATCAACTTCAAAGACATCAGAAAATACTGATTTATTGGAGGAATTGAGCCACCATCTACAATTCTTTGTTGTAAAGCACTCTTTTCTCCCTGTTTTACAAAATGTTATATTTGAAAAACTTGCTTATGGAGATAATATTTGACTCTTGTTTTTTGGAGAATTTTGTAATACTCAATTAAAATTTTAGTGCACTATATTCATCATAGCTTGGGAGAACTCGGGTCCTGTATGGCTTCATTTTTGCATGTAAACTGTTTCAAGCGGTGGGGTCCTTATCTCTAATTCACGATTTTGGCTTGGTTCAGGATTTGATCCAGGAGGGTGAAAAGGCTCCTAATTTGACCATTGGTATTTTGGTATCCATTTTAGCTGTTCTTGTCACTTACATTTACAAACTTTTTTTCGGAAGAAAGAAAGCTCCACCAGTAAGTTGGTCTTCATTATGCTCAGAAATTCTTGGAAGGCTATTTGGATTGAACTTTCAAGATCTGTTTTTCATTTTATAATCGGATTTTTAGTTGCAGGTCCCTGCAAAGAATAACAAACAGGGTTCTCCCAGCTCTTCTTCAGATAAAAGCAGCACGGAGTAACAGCCTAGTGGAGATGCAGAAGAGAAGGATGAAGAGCCCTTTAGAGAAATTGAGGAGGAAGAAGAAACTTCTAGCACTTGCCATTGAAGTACAAGAAGGGAGACTTAGCTGGAAGAATATACAAGTGCCTGATGTTAGTTGCCGAAAATGAATTTTCCTTAGCTTCATAGATGCAGATGATAGATTATATGTCGAAGAATTGTGGTGGACATGTTACCTTCTAGACCTGCACTTGCAAAATAATCAAGTCCAACAGTAAATATGCAATCTGAGAGAAACTTAGAAGTTCCACCCTTTATCACTTTGGTGGAAACTTCTCTCTTTAGGCTGGTTCTTTTCCAGGACAAGGGGGGTTTCCCTAATAGGATTGCCAATCTGGCCTTACAGCTCAAATAATTAAAATGAGATTTGGAAAAACAGTGGTTTATAGTGTTCAATAAATATTTGATTGTGAAATCAAGTAGATTAGTGCCTTATCCTTAGGGTATGGAGTCCCAAACAATTCTATGAGATAAGAGCTTGATTATAAAGCACAACAACCCATCAAACACACATCAACAGCAGTGCTGCCAGTTATAACAGATCTGGAAATAGCACCCTCAGCCAAGTATAGATGTCCAAAATGACACATAAACACAACCATCAACCATTCAAGTGAGTTTGTGATATCACATAAAACATAAGCAGCAAAAGAGGACAGTTCTCTATTGAATAATCAGGATTGAATACATACTTCTTCAATCGGGTGTCATGAACAGCGAAGAATAAGGTCAACAGACATCTCTTTCAATGCTCCAAAAGCTAGCATTAAACCACTAGAACAGTACAATATTCAGTGCAGCTAATATGAAAAACCTGAAATGATATGATGGTCACCTTGGAGTGCAAAATCGGCCCTGAATATTTCCACAATAAAGCTCCGAATCTGCAGATAATCTTCAGCCTCCTTTAATAGGTTCACTTTGTAATTCTCTCTTAATTAGAATCCTCTAGAGACACCTTGGGCACTCCACGAGTGGGCCTTTTGACCATGTCAAATATGCCAAGTGTCAATCTCCAATCCAAGTGCTCCACTTAAATAATGATTTCTTTTGATGTGTGAGTTGTTCTAGACCTTTCTAGGTGGAGCACTCCCTCTCTAGTGCCTTTGACCATGTCAAAAAACCACTAAAAGGAATTCTAAAGGGAGGTGCGGTGTAGAAATATGTGCTTTGTATTCTCAAATGGTGTTGCCATGCGTGAAACAATAGACTCCAAAGGGGGAGGCTTTGATAAGTGTGCAAATGTGGGCTGGTTGTTACAACAACTCTTGGATTTAGGGTGCTCTCTTAGAAGGGCTACATTCCTTCATCAAGGTAGCTACAAATATGATTTTCAACCCTCAAATGTGGAGCGCTCCTCTCATGTTGACCTCTTGAACCATGAATTAAGGGATCACATGCCATGTGTCTTCATGCTAATTAAGGTGCTCCTCTTCATGCTTGAACTCTCGCTAGTTGAATGTGCCAAGGGTCCAATATGCCTCCAAACATGTAAACTTTGCCTCGAGATCTGTGATATGCCTCAAAAGTACAACGCAGTGAGAACATGCGTGAAAATATGTAGATAAGTCCATCCAAGGCAAGATCATCTTCAATGACAAGAAATGTTGTCCTCTAGCTTAAGCGCTTAGGATCTCATGCATCTCTATGTGGTAAAAATTGGCTGCATATGGGTGTTAGAGTTTGTAGCTTGGGCATGTACTTCCACACTAGGGGTGTTTAGTAGTGTGGAAGGGGCCCCCCATGATGTCTAGAGAACTTAATGTTGGTGGGGATCACTTAAGTCAACATGAGATTGGGTCACAACCGTTGGATGTGACTTAAGTTGTCTCAATGTTTGATTAAGTCCCCACCGTCAGATCTAGATCTTGAGGAGAAGATCTAAGGGCCAGGATTGAATGAGAGAAAGGCTAGGGTTATAAAACACCAAGAAGGCCTCATTTCTCAATCATCTCAAGGAGAAGTAAGCCAACCGAGTGAGAGAGGGTACTTCAAGTGAGATCATTGCCAAGTTGAGTCGAACCAAGTAGGGAGGGGCCAAGTTGGGCCTAACTAGTCTAGTGAAGGCCAAGTAGGGTCGATCCAAGAAAGATTCGGCAAAGGGAGGGCCATACGACTTAGCCCAAGAGGAATTCGTATAGGCTGTACGAATTCATACGGACAACAAGCACTAAAGAAGAGGGCCGCAAGAGGGAGATCGGGTTAGCTAGAGAAGGCCGAAAGGAGTCCGTACAACAGTACAGATCTGTTAGCCAAGCTGAGGAGGACCAATTTCAGGGTACCGTACAATGTAGAAAAGGGGAGGGGCCGATTTCTCTATATCTTCAGGAGTGAGCTGAAGACAGTTGCACTGTAATGTGTTTGTGAACTTTCTTGAGGAATAACAAAGATCTTTTTCATTACTGTTCTCCCCAGAGGAGTGGCGAATCCAGTGTAATCTTGTGTTGTCTTGTGTGGCTGTTATATTTTGTGTATTTAGTGTTGATTATAGCCTAAATGTGTATTTCCAGTTAGCCAAAAAGTAGATCTGAAGCTTATTGTATTTGTTGGTTCATCTATGAGTTTATGTTATAAAATTTTTACATGGTATCAGAGCTAAACCTCCGACAACCCCAAAAAGACTTGTTGAAGTTCTGTGCTCGAGTGATAGAGAAGAGGAATTTGGCCCAGCTGCTAGAGAACCCTAAGTGAGTTGAATCAACTTTCCTTCAACAGATCGGTCAAGATTTGACCTTGTGGAAGAATGCTGTAAGGTGTACGACCTTGTCAAGCTGAGGAAGAAGGATTTGNGGTTGTGCAGTCTAAGAGGGAGTTGGTTGTGGTTGGCCAGATTCCAAGTAAGGGAATCTAGGAGCTAATCTACTCAAAAGTGTTGAGTTAAGAAGAGTTGCAGAAAGGAAATAATTGTGTAGCAAGATGGCAACAAATCTGAGATATGAAGATAGATTGGATGGTGCTTCCAACTATGTACAATGGAAGTACCGGATGAGAGCTGCTCTTCAAGAAAGCAAGGTGTGGGGTATTGTTGAGAAGGTTGCCACAATCCCCCCCGATCCAAAGGATAAGGAAGTACATAATGCTCTAGAGATTAGAGCACATAAGATTCTTCTATATGGGGCGAAGGATCACCTCGTACCTAAAATTGGTGAGAAACCAACAACTCACGAGATGTGGTCACATCTGAAGGGATTGTTTGAAGCTAAGCATGAGAGCAGGATCATGGCTCTCAAAGAGAGACTTCAACACACATAGATGACAAAGGGGGAAGGTGTTGCAACTTACCTCACCAAGGTGAAGCAATTGTTAGATGAGCTTCTTGCAATAGGAGTAAAGCTCTCACGTGTCGAGATGGTTAGATCAGCCTTGAGAGGCTTCCTAAAGGAGTGGGATCCCTTTATTACATGAGTGGTAGCCAGAGAGAACCTGCCAAACTGGGATAGGTTATGGGATGACTGGTGCCAAGAAGAGATCAAAAGAGGCATGGATGAGGATGAAGAGAAGGAGAATCTTTCTCTCACCTCCAAGAAGGGAGTGAAAGGCAAGAAGGGCCTAACTTTGAGAGAAGGAACCACAGATAGTAGCAGGCCAAAGAAAGATCTTTCACACATCTAGTGCTATGTGTGTGGTGAGTATGGCCACTATGCTAGCCAGTGCTTTGAAGCCAAGAGGGGCAAGGGAGCAAAAGGAAAGAGGAAGGAGGTAGTTGCCTCAACGTAAGAAGAGGATTAGGACTAAGAGGAGGAGAAATAATTGGTTGCAACAACTCGTCAATTCTCAAAGATGTTTCGAGATGAGTATAACTTGTTCCTAGACACAGAGGACAGACCCAGGGAGGGATGGTACCTAGACAATGGTGCCACATGCCATATGAGAGGAGAAAGACATGCCTTCCAGGAGTTCACAACATGAGATATGGGCTTCGTGAGATGCAGAGTGCATCCTAGTTTAGTGGTAGTCCAAGGAGTTGGGATAGTGTAATTGCAAATAGGGCCAAGGAGGACTCTCAGAATGCAGAGGGTATTATATGTGTCGAGTATGAGAGTGAGCGTACTCTTGATTTGAACATTGGAGGATCAATGCTATGGTGTTAGTTTTTTTGGCCGTGGAGTGTACATTTGCTCCTTGAGAGGTCAAGATCCAGGACCTCCAGTTGTGATAAGCATCAATGAGGATAACCTATACAGGTTATGGGGACAACCCATCTATCACTTCAGGGATGGAAGAGATGGGACAACTAGTTCGTACCTGAGAGAGTAGGGGGCTCTCCTAAGTAGGCCTACTTGGTCGGAATGGACCCAGTTGGAGGGGTGGGGATACCCAAATGGATTCAATACAGATAGCTCCAACAGAAGTTACAAAGCAGAGTAGGTGGAGTATCCAGACTTAGAGAGGTTGGGTCTCTCAGATTTAGATGGAGAGACTCACAGTGATGTGGACAATGGAGGAGGCATCTCTAGTGACAGTACCTCCCTCGCTAAGAGGGAGTGTTGGAGTTTGTAGCTCGGGCAGGTACTTCCGCACTAGGGGTGTTTAGTAGTGTGCCCCCCCCATGATGTCTAGACAACCTAATGTTGGTGGGGATCACTTAAGTCAACATGAGATTAAGTCACAATCGTTGGATGTGACATAAGTTGTCTCAATGCTTTATTAAGTCCCCACCGTCAGATCTAGATCGTGAGGAGAAGATCTAAGGGCCAGGATTGAATGAGAGAAAGGATAGGGTTATGAAACACCAAGAAGGCCTCATTTCTCAATCATCTCAAAGAGAAGTAAGCCATCTGAGTGAGAGAGGGTACTTCAAGTCAGGTCATTGCCAGGTTGAGTCGAATTAAGCAGGGAGGGGCCAAGTTGGTCCTAACCAGTCCAGTGAAGGATGAGTAGGGTTGATCCAAGAAAGATTCGACAAAGGGAGGTTCGTACGACTCATCCCAAGAGAAATCCGTACAAGCTATACAGATTCATACAGACAACAAGCAATAAAAAAGAGGGCTGCAAGAGGGAGATTGGGTCAGTTAGAGAAGGCCGAAAGGAGTCCGTACAAAAGTACAGATCTGTTAGTCGAGCTAAGGAGGATCGATTTTAGGGTATCGTATAGTCTATAAAAGGGGAGGAGCCGATTTCTCTATATCTTTAGGAGTGAGTTGAAGACAATGTCACTGTAATGTGTTTGTAAACTTTCTTGAGGAGTAAAAGAGATATTTTGCATTGTTGTTCTCCCTAGAGGAGTGGCAATTCCAGTGTAACCTTATGTTGTCTTGTGTGGCTGTTATATTTTGTGTATTTAGTGTTGATTATAGCTAAATGTGTAGTTCGAGCTAGCAAAAAAGTAGATCTGAAGCTTATTGTATTTGTTGGTTCATCTATGAGTTTATGCTATAATAGTTTTACAATGGGGAGTGCGCACTCCTGTACGGTGCAAGAGAACTCCAGAATCTCCAATTCCTTGCCATGCACTTGCAATAAAGGAGAGATGGTTGGAAACATGTGACGTGATGGATTCAAAACTTCACATCTTTGTCACCCCCATCATACAATTCAGAATACTGTTATTTAATTCACAAAGTTCTTTTAAAAAATGGCTCTACGAAGAAGTCGTGAGTGAAAAATGCCAAAGAGAACATCAAATAACTCCCACTGTAATGCTCATAGAGCTTATTCATCATACTCTAGAGTGATATGGATAACTCCTATGCCAATGCTCATAGAGCTTATTCATCATACTCTAGAGTGACATGAATGCTTTAGCAGTAACAATGCTTGAGATATCACCTATTCACGTGCAAGTCAATCTTTTCTCCATCCAGAGGTTTGAGATAAATAGTGTTTGGTCCAACAACTGCCTCTATCTTGAAAGGATCGAGCCACAAGCTGTCAAACTTCCTCTTGGTGCCTTCTTGGCTTGCTGTGAATTTTTGAAGAGTTGTCATCTTGTGTTCATCCAATTCGACTAGTTGATCAATCCTTCCCTAAGCTATTTCCAGGTGGGTGGTGAAAGGCTGCAACATTTTATACACCAGAATCTTCAAATAGATTAGCAAAGTGACATCCATCCCATAGCCTAGATCAAAGAGGCTCTTTCTAGTAGCTTGCTTCTTTGTGATTCTATTAGCACAAAGTGCAAATTTATGTTATTGTCCCAACTTCTTCTATGATCTCTGATTGTCTTCTTAATGATCTTCAAAAGACTCTTGTTGCATGATTCAACGAACCCATTACCCTCGGGTTAATAATTTGATGCATGAGAAAGAACTATGCCATAGTCAAGACAAAATTTCTCCATGTGTATAAACTTGAAAGCTTGGACATTATGTGTTGTGATCTTTGTAGGAACTCCAAACTTGGTGATGATCTTCTCTTCCATGAAATCAATGACTACCTTACTTGTAGCCTGTTATCACACAATCTATACTTGCCCAAAGCCTAAAGGCAAGTAGGCCTAGATTGACATAACACGGGGGTAATCTTGTCACTATCACCTCAATAGGGTACCCCTTTCTATTTAGGAGGAGGAAAGACCTACTCCAAGGGAGACATCCCAAGACCTAGGGGTTTTGAGGAAGGGAAGAGGACAAGGTAAACTACCCCTCTCACTCTAGGTCACTCAAATCAGGTTTAAGTCTTGTTGGATAAAGCAAAAGAGAATAAAGTGTATGTGCCCTTAACCAGGACAACAATAAATGTTATAGCAAGTAAGAAATGATAATGATGCTTCAACAAGACAATAAACTTGCAAATATATGTTGGCAGTCTATGCATGCAGGGAATGACAAGTAAATGATAGCAATGAGTAAATGATAACAACTGCAATTTATATAAACAAGAACTCACTTATGTAGACAATGTGAAGAAGTATTAAAAGCATCAATGATAGTACTTTGTCTTATGTGAGTTCTCTAAATATATCAACCAACAATTGGATTTAAACAAGCGGTCTAAATTAAATGTAACAACAACAAATCGGAGTAATGACAACATTAATTAAGCTTCATAAATGTACTTCATGAAGGGAATTAAACACACATTTTAACACTTATTGATAGTACCTTGCCTTATACAAATTCTGAGTTGACTTAGATGGTTAGTACGCTGCTGATATAAGCTGCAAAATGATAGTTGTAGTGGTGATTATGACAACAACAACATGGCTGTTAGTATTTCTAGATTAGGTTAGCAAGTTAGTTAAGGTTAGTAGAGTATCAAGCAGAAAATCTGAGTTTGAAGTTTGATGATCCTTGTCAAAGGAGTGAGGAAGAATACTAGTGCCTTTTTAGGGTGATGGAGTCTAGGCAGGGGGCTTCTTTCAAGACAACTAATAGGTGAATTTACACATAATCCAAGAGGGAAAAAGACATAGGAGCACCTTAAGTCCTCCTAGGTTTTGACCTTAAGAATTGATGAAACCAGTGTGTAGGCACTTCTAGGCCCTAACACCTCCTTTCTTCTTGGACCTTTTATGGATGAAAAGTACTTGCACAATAACTAAGTATAAACCTCTAGAGAGCTAGCACTCTAGGGCCCTAGGGTTTTACTAGTTACTAAATCAATTCAATAAAGCTAGGTAAATGAAAAGCAAGAAAGTTAGCACTTTAAATTTCTTACTTCAAGCATTAAACGAGACATGCAATTTCATGATCTTGTATGAGGAAGCAAACCATTTCCATAAACATTTACAATGAAAAGCAAACAATTTACTTACGTGCATCAAGAATAATCATGTAATACCATGCAAGATTGTCACAAAACTTCAAAAAATAATCCAAGTGCCAAAACAAGCCACCAAAGAGAGATGGGCCTTGCTCAAAACAACCAATAACTCTAATAGGGCGCAAATTTCAGACCTCCTTGTCTCTAAGGACAAGTTATGATGAAAAATGAATGTCACTTTCTGTTTATTTATACAAAAAATTGACCTTAATTAAGTTTTAGGTCAAAAAGACAGGCCGACCTGACCAATTTCTTACAAAATTAAATTCTAGACAAAATAAAATAAAGTTGCATGTAAAACCCTCCTAGGGGTGACGTCATGCCCTTCTAGGGTGATGTGGGACCTCTATCATGGAATGTTGGGCTTAGGGAGTGAAACGTTTGGCCCCCAAAGGCCAAAACCCTGCCCACATGTGCCAATAACCTTAGGATTACCCCCAAGGTGACAAGCACTGCATGTAGAAACGTCCAGGGCTGCATGGGTCACACCCAAGGCCTCCAAAGGCCATCGTTCATGTGGGAAAGGCACAATTGCTTGGGTCTAGATCCACCAAAGTGCCTCCAAAGGAAATGTCCTTCTTCTTGGCATAACACCTTCATCTTCATCCTTCCCCCTAGCTGGGGTTTTAACATCCATCAAATGGGCTTTGAGCCCTCATGAAGGTCCGAGCTAGCCATCTCTCCATGTACTTGTTTACAGGGGAAGGTCCTGCAAAGACAACAAGGATGCCCTCCAAGGGTCCATAAGTCATAGACATGATAATACGTAAATCACATCTAATAATTAAAACGCCCAAACATGTGCATTAAACCCCCCTAAACCCAAACAAATGCTCAAAATGTTATGCAATTTGACAAGTCTAGGGTTTGGAATGGTCTCAGTATGTCATTGGGCCAGTCTCCCTTAACTCAAGGTTGTTTCCCCAGTGGAGCTTGATCCGAATCATGCAAGCGTATGAGGTGGTGAGGGGAAAACCTTTGGGCATGGGGTGCATGTGATAGCAGGGAAACGTAACACTCACCTATGGGTGCCTTTGTTGAGGGTGAGCTGCACCTTGTCATGGATACAAATATTTCCAAGCCCACTGATTGCCATTTATTCTTTTTATCTTTGCTTTCTTCTCTTAGCTTTGTTTTTCCTTTCTTCTCGGAGCGATACATACCATAATACCCAGACTTATTACCTCATGGAGCAAGATTCATTACCATTTCAGGACCAGGTCGGTGTGATGGATACTGTTGTCGAGGGTATATGGGCTCTATTGCGGAAAAAAAGGGGCCCTTCGGGGCCATGCTCAAGTTGTCTGGCTCTCGACACTCCATGTCTAGGACTTGTGGGCCTTGAGACATGATCTCCTTAGTTACCCCTAGGTTTGGGGGTAACATAGCCTTCTTGGCAGGGATTGCCTCCATCCATTTGGTGCAATACTCTTTGGCTGGAATGATCCATTTGTGTCCATTGTTTGAGTTGGGATGAAATTCACCTGTGAAATCCAAACCCCATTGTTGTAATGGTGCTTCAACAACCATATGCTGCAATAGTAATGATGCCACCTTTAATTTCCCTGTGAACAAACGACAAGGTTGACAATATCTACAAATTTTATGCACATTGAAATATATTGTGGGCCAATAATAACAAGTGCTTAAGATATTATGCATGGTTGTTTTTGCTACAAAATGCCCACCTCATCTAAGAATCAGACCATCTAGGGTTTTCAATCCCAATCCTCCTTTCATGAAGTAATACTTGGAGGTATTCGGTGTTAAATCTTTCATTTTGGAACTTGTCAAATGATTTGGACATGATAAGTTTTGCAAATAATAAATAGTGTCCCTATACTATTCACTTTGTTGCAGATTTTTAAAAGTACTCTCCACCCTCTCAAGATTGACATTACTTTGCAGCTGAAGTGTGGCTTCATTATTTTCTGTGAGTAATTTGGCCAATCTCAACCCTTTTATCAACTTGGTGGGCTGTAGTTCTAAATGTAATGTTCCCAAGCCAACATGCCAGGAACATCACGGTTTTGGGTGTCTTTTTAAACTAATACTGGTTGTGTCATTTCGTCAAACACTTTGCTGATTTACTTGTTTGTATGTGTTTACTTGCAGGTTGACCTCTTGATTTCGGCCTTAGGATTTATGATGGTGAATTTATATATGTGTTGCAACAATAAACAAGAAGATACCGTAATGGGACATACCTCAACCACATGCAAGATCAACAATATGATAGACAAGCCAAAACACCTCATATTTGATTTTATTCATAAGTAGAAGAACCTTATACAATGATGATGTCGATCTGGAATGCTCAACAGATGGATCCGATAACACAATAGGAGCTGCTACAAAATGCTCCAAGAAGACACTGTAAGCCTCCAAAGGCTGAATACACCATGAATACCGATACAAGAAAGATCTGGACCGTATGAAGTATATGCCACGCCTTGCTGGATCACTGAATAGCCTCAACAATTTGTCCCTGCTGCCAAAGATGTCCAATCACTCTGGTAAATATGCCAAACAATAGATAAGGTAAAGGCAAGAACAACCCAAGTGCTCAAATCTCCAAGATCCCTCTCAAACTCATGGATCTTACTCTCGTCCAAGGAATGGGGCGCCCCCCTGGATGCCTGAAACCCTAGATAATCCGACCTGTCTCCTAGAGGCCTCCAAATGCTCTACAAAATCACTAGAATGATAGATTGGGGCTTGGTTAGCTCCCTGGTGAAGTCCCAAGCGAAATGATGAAGATCTGATCTACCAAATAGCTGAAATCACTTTCTGAAGTGTGCTTCTCTCCTCCAATTTGTCCCATGATCCAATAAATCAAATGACACATAAAACTCCACCGGAATGCACTAGATCTAATGGCCACGACCCTGCAATGAAAACTCAGGTGCTAGAATCTCTAGAAGCCCTGCCAATCACCTGGAACAAACTTCCCTCAATGGATGGTGCACCCCCCTTGCTGGAAACCCTCAATGGTGTGCCCTCCTCTTCCTGTGCCTATGGCTGGTGTAGAACCTTGGTGTAGAACCCTCCTGCGCTGAGTAGATCTGAACTAGAATGGTGTGGGAAAGTATTGCATCCCCGAGACCAAGGTTGGGACAAACTAGGTGGAATCTTTCACCACCGAATCGTGCTCTAGGGTTTGTTAAGTCAAAACCCTCAAAACCCCTAAGGTGTGGGCTCTCTAGCTAGAAGCCAGATATCAAAATGATAATCATACATGAATCAATGAGAGAATAGAGGCCCTTGCCTCTTCTTTATACTTCCTGCATCCCCTTGTCTCTCCAAAGTGACTTTTCTTTTTTAATTATTAATTAATTAATTAAATCACTTTAATTAATTAATTAACTTTTTTACCTCTAAAAAGTGCCTTATCTCTCCTCGTGGCTTCCCTGGCCACTGAAAGTCACTTCTCACCATCTTATTCTGTAGCGTTGCTCCTCCCGATTCCAATGAGCTATTACACTGAGAGGTGCCTCCAAGTATTATGCCCAAAATGACCTCTTCAGTGAATTTAATTGACTTATAGCTCAAAATACTCAAAATCATGGAAATCGTCGGAATGTAACGAAACCAAAGCCAATCCGTGTGGAATGGATCATAATGATGAAATAGGATGAGCAATGCAAGCTGGACCCCAAAATATCCCAAAATAGCTCCTGTACCTGCTATAATCTCCAACTGGCTACTCAGGTCACCATAACCCTCTGTAATGTAATGATGTCCCAAAGTGGGGACATTACAGTCCTCCCTGCTAGAATATTGCTTGTCCTCAAGCAATAACCAAATCCCTCCAAGTATAATACTAAGATTCCATGTCTGCCTGTGGGACACACAATAGACCCCATCCAAAAATGAACTATCACACACTCTGCCCTGTCGACCCCATATCAAGACATGAACTGCAATCTCCTGGGAAGCATAACCCTGAAATATATCAACACCGTGAAACTCCTGCTCATGACTCATGGCCTCATCCTTGACTGAGTCCATCATCCAAGATACTACCAAGATCAACACGACCTCCATCAACTACCCATGTTGATGCCATAATGAGGTACTGCAAGACCTCTGTGAGTCACCCTCAAGTGGCGTGCTCTCCTCAACAATGAAGCTTAATGGAAAGTCAGAACAACTTTCCCTTGCAAAGGTCCACTCGCCTCTGTCAGTGAGTGAAATGCTCAACCCTGCAATCCCTGGATCCCATGCTAGCCTCTGTCGAAGATCTCCATGCTGACACTGCACTATGCTGACCATGCCTGACTGCTCCCTGTATATATACCGGATCCTTCACTCCAGGATCCTCAAGCTGAAGTACCTGTGGCACTTGGACCTGCTGCCTAGTGTTGAAATAATGTAACTGCGAAGAGCATTCTTATTATTATTGTTATTTTATTATTAGGATTAATCCCCATTGTGGATTAATCATGTCGGTAATTGTATAAGGACCAAATC
>JZKD02S0291675.1:0-15576 GCA_000966675.3 Picea glauca | reverse complement strand
GTTACTCAAGAAGACTGGCCCGCCTCACCGGACAACGATTTCTCATTGTGGTTAACATGAGGAATGGTCCGTTTTGGAGGTTGATACAGGACAATCTTTTCCTCTTGTGGTTAACGGAGGAAATGGTTTGGACAATCATTCCTTAGGGTTATACATTCTCTCTAGGGCGCACTTTGATTAGTGCAGGAGGAATGGCCCAGGGTAGGGAATGGTCTAGGCTCAGCAATTAGGGACAAACATTCCTTAGTGTTATACATTCTCTCCAGGGTGCACTTTGATTAGTGTAGGAGAAATGGTCAAGGACAATCATTCCTTAGGGTTTATACATTCTCTCCAGGGTGCACTTTGATTAGTGTAGGAGGAATGGCCTAGGGTGGGGAATGG
The DNA here is from genome assembly GCA_000966675.3 of Picea glauca. NCBI lineage: Eukaryota > Viridiplantae > Streptophyta > Pinopsida > Pinales > Pinaceae > Picea > Picea glauca. The sequence continues at coordinate 15,192 of JZKD02S0291675.1, read as the reverse complement.
TCCAAACATTCCTTAGGGTTTATACATTCTATCCAGGGTGCACTTTGATTAGTGTAGGAAAAATGGCCCAGGGTGAGGAATGGTCGAGGCTCAGAAATCAGAAACAATCCTTCTTCCTTGGTTGAGAAGAATAGGGCAGATAGCCCATTGTTGATGTTCTATACTGAGGGTAGATATTCTTTCATATCTCACAGACGTGAGTGAAAGATTGGTCCAAATGATTCAGTTTATATCATAATATTGTTTTCATGCATGTTGCTATCAGATACTTGATAGTAGATGTAAAACTATTGTGGTGGATATGTTTCACTATTCGTGAAGCAAATATTCTTTCAGAACTCACAGATGTGAGTGAAAGATTGGCCCAGATAATTGTTATGGAGACTGTCTGTCTCCATATAGTAGAGATATACTACTGTGGTGGATTTGTTCCACTGTTTGTGACTATGTGTCACGGTTTGAGTAGTTGCATACTACCTTGAATAGACACATGTGTGTTCTATCAGTTAATATTGTACCAGTTGTCATAGGAGATTATCCAGTTGGAGAATAATGACGGTGCTCGTGTTGCTACCAGTTGAATGGCTTGTTGTGCTCAAGACCATACCTCCCTAGCTAGGAGGGAGTGTTAATATTATGGTAGCTTCGGGAGGTATGAACCTCCATTGTGACCTATGACGAGTTTAGAATACTCTGGAAGGAAGCAAAGAAGTGAAGGAAACCCTAAACAAGTTGTCGAATGCAGAAATACATTGTATATGAATTTATTAATACCTAGAAAGATAAGTCAGCCCTAGTTAAACTGCCCAGACTACTATAAATACAGGGCGCAAGTTCTCATTATTCTCATCTCAGCAGTTGCAGAGAGAATTGGATCTGCGCAGGTGCAGTTGCAACTTGTGTGCAAGTTTCTGGGAAGGTGTGCGCTAGCCTCTAGATGGGATTATTTGATCAGCTTGGGTTCTATTCTTGCTTGGTGCATTAGCCCCTCTTGGCTATTGGGTTGCTACTCGGATTCTCTTCTCTGTCAAGGTCAAGGTGATCGGAGGGTGGCTTCGGCTTGTGGTTGGGTGACGAGGGTATCGTCAATGGTAAACCGAGCACAATCTTCTATATTCTAACAAGGATCTCTCACAAGAGAAAGCTAGCTTGGGCGATGGAACTTATTCAAGATGGAGAGAAGTATGGTGCCCCAGAAGGAACCATGAGACAAGTCAAGAAACCTAAGACATTATCCAATTATATGTCTTTGATGTGTGATCTCATGGAAAAGGAGCCTACTTTCTTTGAAGAATCCATTCAAAAGAAATAATGGACAAATTCCATGACAGAATAATACCAATCCATTCTAAAGAATGATGTATGGGAAATAGTTCCCAGACCGAAGAAAAAAGATGTTGTATCTTCCAAATGGTTATACAAGATAAAACATGCTGCTGATAGAAGTATTGAAAAACATAAAGAAAGGTTTGTAGCTCGTGGATTTTCTCAAAAGGAAGGCATTGACTATGAAGAGACGTTTACTCCTGTAGCCAGATACACTTCTATCAGAACCATCATAACTCTTGCAGCTAAGATGAAGTGGAAGTTACACCAAATGGATGTGAAAACAACCTTCTTAAATGGTGTCATTGAAGAAGAAGTGTTTATAGAACAACCTCAAGGGTTTGAAGTTGAAGACGGAAAGACTCATGTCTGTAGGTTGAAAAAGGCTCTGTACGGATTGAAGCAAGCTCCTAGAGCTTGGTATGAAAGAATTGACAGTTTCCTGACGAGCTTGGGCTTTACCAAGAGTAAAGTTGACTATAACCTTTACTTCAAGGTTATGAATGATGAGCCAATTATATTGCTACTGTATGTGGTTGACTTATTGTTAACTAGAGAAGAAAATCTCATCATTGATTGTAAGAAGAAGCTCGCTACATTATTTGAGATGAAAGACCTAGGCCTAATGCACTATTTCTTAGGTTTTGAGGTTTGGCAGAGCTCGGAGAAGATCTTCCTTAACCAAGGGAAGTATGCAGTTGAAATACTGAAGAGGTTTGATATGTTGGAGTGTAAATCCATGAACACACCCATGGAAACAAAGTTGAAGCTCATGGTTGATACTTCGTCAGAATTGGTTGATGCTATGCTGTACATACAGATCATTGGATCGTTGATGTATTTGACGAACGCTAGGCCAGATATATGTTTTGCTGTAACAACTTGAGTCAGTATCTGGTAGAGCCCAAACCTGTTCACCTTGTTGCTGCAAAACATGTGATGAGATACCTTAAGGGTACGTTGGATTTTGGTCTCTGTTATAATGGAGATCACGACTTCAAACTGATTGGTTATACCAATTCAGATTGGGCTGTAAGTGTTTCTGTCAGAAAGAGCACTTAAGGATGTTGTTTCAGTCTGGGGCCAAACACGACTTCATGGCAAAGTAGGAAGCAATCCAGTATTGCTCTCAGCACGACAGAAGCAAAATAAATTGTTGCATGTTCCGCTAGTTGTGAAGCCATATGGGTTCAGAAGTTGTTGACAAGTCTATTTGATCTGGAGATGGAAGCAACCGTGATTCTATGTGATAACCAAAGTTGCATAAATATGACATAGAACCCTGTGTTCTATGACAAGTCGAAGAACATAGAACTCTGGTATCAGTATATTCATGATATGTGTAGAGGGGAGCTATAAAGCTCCAATATGTTGGCACATATGAGTAGGTTGCAGATGTGTTGACCAAGCCTCTGTCTCGTGTAAAGTTTGAGCACTTTTGAGACAAGCTTGGTATAGTCTGAAAGGACCTCCCCCGAAAGGGGGAGTGATGCTGATGATACTATGGTATCCTGACCAACAACGAGTAACTTAGTTAGGATTTTATATCGTAGGGGACTGATCATCCTTGGACAGATCCCGAAGGTCTGGTAAGGACAATCTGTCAGAGTACCTGTGCATGTATATGCTAGCTGTGGTCAGTAGTGGTAGCTCCGTTAGGATTTTTATAATCCTAGGGAATCTTATGATTCCTGGGCAGATTCTGAAGGTCCGGTAAAGACGGTCTGTCAGAGTACCACGTGGTAGCTTCGTTAGGATTTTATGTCCTAGGGAATCTTATGATTCCTAGGCAGATCCCTAGGGACTGTCAGAGTACTACAAAATGTTGTTGATACACCTGCTTCATTCTGGTTCCCCATGATGATGATGATGTTGTTGCTCCAGCCTCGTGCTGTGATGATGTTGTTTCTCCAGCTTCATGCTGTGATGATATTGCTCCAACCTTGTGCTGTTTATGATGATGTTGTTGTTATTTCTTTTATGCTAACTGATGTTGATGTTTTAGGTTCCAACTCCATGTTGTGAACGATGATGAGGATGCTATTCCAGCTCCATGCTGTGAATGATGATGTTATTGATGAGAAAAACTTCCGATGATTTATAGATATGCCAATCAATGTTCCAGATGCTGTTGATGTTGCTGCCCTCTCTCTCTCTCCTGATGATGTTGTAGAATACCCCTCTTGTTAAGGGGGAGTGTTGAAATATATTAACTGCAAAGAATATTCTACTTATTATTGAACTATTATCTTATAGATCAATCCCCTTTTGTGGATTGGTCAAACCCTAATTATATGCTGCTAATTAAGAAGTCGGCTCCCAGACCTAATTAAAGTGGTTTTAGCCACTAAGTGAAAAGGTCAGCTCTGCTTGATGAAGAGACACCACCCTAACACCTGCCAACCAGTATAAATAAGAGTGGAAGGTGCCTCATTATCTCACTCACTCACTCAAGTCACTCATCTAGTGCGCAAGTTTGAAGGAAGCTGCAGTTTCCAGTTGCCGAAAGAAGGAAGAGAGAGGCACATTGCTCAGTGTTGGATATTCTTTTGTGTTTGGTTTATTAACTTGGCATTGTATTGACAATCTATATTAAGGAAGTTTTTGGTGGGTTTTCTCACCCATGAGGGTTTCCAAGGATAAATGCTGTGTACCTTGTGATTGTGTATCTTTTAGTAATCTTGCTTATGCTATTTTTGTCTAGTAAATTGAAAGGAACCTAATAACAACTCCAAATTTAACAAAAGCAACATAAGCAAGAAAGAGCATGACACCCTCATGAACTTGAGAAACAATGACAACATTGTGGTTTTAAATGGTGACAAAGGAGGGGCTACGATGTTAGCCTATGGCTTACCTTACCAATCAGTAAGTCTAATTGTCACATATGTTTGTATTATTCATTTAATATATTAGTAATATATTCTCAAGTGATGACTAATGAGTTAGTTAATATTTCTTAGCCTAGTCATCATGCATGATTTTAGGATCTAGAGCAAATCTCTCTATGAGGTGGCATCGCCCATTGTACTATAAATATGTACCATTGGTGTGAAACCAATAGAGTTGACTAGTGAGCCTTTTTCGTGATATTGTTGTTCTTGTGCTTATTTTATCAATTGGTATTAAAGCATCTTATAGTTCGTAAGGCCCTGGTAATCTTGTGATACATGGTAGTTTTCCATGGATGGTGAGGAATTCAACCTCGATGGTAGATGTCGCTCACACCATCAAATTGCAGATCTATAATCTTTGGGATGCATAAAGAAAATAAAGAAAGCTAGAGCTGAGACACCGTACAGACGCCATTGAAATTTTGTTGCAGTGCACACAAATGTACGGACTTTACAACTTATCAAAAATTGGGTAAGGTTAATTTTGTATACTGTTTTTATGGAATATGTTCACCATCACTAGAAAAGACTTTTGAGTAGTATATTTTCACAGGAAATTGTTGTTGTCTTTGAGACTATTCTTCCTCCTCTTGCCTGAGTTTTTAGCTGAGTCTCTTGCTAGTCTTCTTTTGGATTTTTGAACCCAACAAATCCATCAAATTCCTAAACCATCGATCTACACACTCTTCTTAATTTATTTCTATCCAACGTAGAAGAAACCCTAATGAAATAACTCCACATAAGATAACAACATAGATCCTCATTTATACCTTTTTTTTAAGTATTGCATTTAAAAAAATTAGGATTGAATCCTGAAAACAAAAGAGTGAATGTTAATGGAGGAGCTATGGCTTTTGGTCACCCACTTCTTGTGTCGCTTCATTATCACATAAAATTAAAAGGTGTGGCAAAGACAACATATTTGAAGTATTTTCAATATGCAAATGCACTGGAATGGGAACAACAACAATTTTTGAGTTTGGAGATGCTATGGATCCCTTGAGAAACAGTCGCATGACAATAGTCTTTGAAGATCTATTTATTTAAGCATGACAACACTGCCACATGAGGGAACATATTGAGCGCTAGAAAAAAGGTGTTTTCTCAATGAATTCAACAAACCACAACTATGTCAACCACTTGCACGTATGGATTGAATGAGTCCCATTGTGCGTCGAGGTCACCTGTTCAGAGAAACACACACTGTCCAAAGCAAGTTAATTCAAGCACAATTAATACCAGATCACTTCTAAATTGGTAAAATTTGCTTTTATTTGGTATGTGATTTGAAACTTTTGGTAAATTGTGAAGTGTTGGCTTTGTTTTTTCATAGCTGGACAGATGTGACTACTTGACACCAAATACTTAGTGATCTGCTCCAGAGATTCCTCAACATACAACCATAAATCGCTCATCGAATCCTCATAGCTCTACTCTGGTGATTTCTTCCACATATTGCTCAACCATCCTTTCAAAATGTGCTAATTGATGTGTCAATCTATCTACTTATGTTGGTCAAATGACATTTTGATTTTGATGGCTGGTTCATGGTAAAGGATTTATGTGGTCTCCTTTTATAAAACATATCATTCATAAAGGAACTTCATGCACAAATTTTAAGAAATCATTCAAATACTTACTTATGTTTAAGAGTTAGACTTGGAGGTTGTTCTTATTTTTAAACATGGAGTATAAAAGTGTTTTAGTAAACACTATCACTTTATTTGGTTGGAGTGATAAGTGGATTATTTAAACATTAAAGTAATATTTATTTTAAGGAAAGAGAATTTGTGAAGTAAAGGGTGTTTAAAAAAAAAAAAACGATGTCACATTGAATACTTTTTAAAGTTTGAGGGGCTTCTTCATTGAATGAATGTTGTAATTGAAGATTTGAACAAATTTGTTCACTTCAAAGGGGCAAATTTCATAAAATTTAGTTAAATATGGACTTTATGTAAAGGATGATTTTGTAATCTTGAAGATAAAAGAAGAGGGTGATCTTATTATTGTAATCATGAAATAAATAGATTGATAAGCGTCAAGTGCAAAACTCTCTCAACTTCTCTTTTGATGAGACTTTTTAGAGGATCAAGGCCAAGTCCCTTAAAAGTGCTCTTTTTGTGCATGGAGTGTGCACTCTTTTCTGGTGCCTCATGTTACTCTTTCATTGTGATTTTTTCTTGAATGTTTTTGAGGTTTATTGTGTAGTTTTGACATAAACACAATTGTAATTTTAACATTTAACGCAACACACACAAGCTCAAGCACAATGTTATTAAAGCGCAATCAAGAACATATGATCGAGTATTTACAAGCAATGAAATCATATCAGTGAAGACAATGCAATCAAATTAATAAAATGAGCAATTGCTCAAATCATTGCAACAATGGACACAACAAGCTAATATTCAAAGAGATATCAAAGCATCATCAAATTTGAAGATCAAATGAATTTCTGAATCAACAATAATCGTAACTTACAAATAGTCCTTTTGTAAGTTTACTTGTATATTTGAAATCAAGTTGAATTATATTGTATTTTTCGGGTGCATTCTCGGTTGAACCTGACACCCTCTACTTTTTGAGTCCAATTTTCAATTGTTGTGTCTGTCAATGAATCATTGTAAAATCACAAGTTTGGGTGCATTTTCGGTAGTATCCGACACCCTCAACTTCCTGGAAGCGAGTGATTCAAGTGAGCGAGTTGCAATTAAGCCTTCTTTTGTCGAGTCAAATTGTAATCAAGATCTACCTGCACAAGGAGACCTCATTTAGTGTTTTGAAATGGCTCAAAGTCTCGAATTATCAGAGTTTCTGAACACTCTAATAAACACTAATGAAGACAACACAATTCTTCAATCAGTGCTAACTTGTTTGCAAGTGATGCAAGATAAAGTTAGAATCTTTCAAGCACAATCCCAACTACTGAATGATGAATTGATAGATTTAAAAAATCAACAGTTGGTGAAGTGTTCTGAGCTAGTTTTTGTTCAGACCAACCCTCTCTATGATGATGAAGAGGATGATGATGATGATGTTTTTGATGAACATATAGTGAATGGGAAACTCAATAAGACAACTCCATATGCAGAAAAATATGAAGCTATTCTTGAACCTACATTTCAAGAGTTTTCTTTTGATTTTAGTAAATAAAACCTTTCAATGATGCAACGACAATATGTAAATCAACTTTCATAGATGTCAAAGCAACATGTTGAGAATAATCTTTCCAAGACCATCATCAGACCCCAAGAAGAAATATGCCACAACAAGCATAGAACATGACTTGGATATGACAAGGAAGTTTCCTTTCATATTCTTGATTATTCAAAACGAATCCACTTCATCAGTGTTGGATTCCTTCAAGAAGTTTCAACTTCACTTGAAGTTTTAACTTCCCATGTTCCAGTTCAACATCATAATGCAAAATGCCAACATTGCAATCGAGTTGGTCACATGGAGAATCGATGTTTTGATCTCCATCCTTGCCAGCATTGTGGCAAGCATAACCATTTTCAAGACAGATGTTCAATGCTGAAGAAAACTATAAGATTGAAGATTCACTATGAGTGGATCGATCCTTGGCAGTGATCATCAACAACCAAGAGATTATATAAATCTTACCATATAATTCAATCTTGAGTAAAGACTAATCTTGTAGCACATATCATTTTTGTACCTCACATCAATGGTCCCCTTATGGTGTAGCTTTTAAGCATGGCCGTCATGGGATGCGATAACATGTGGTTGTTTCCGCATGCCCACTTTGTTTTGTACACAAATGGAATAAGTATGGTACTCTTGAGTGTAGAAGAGGGAGTACAATGATGTAACTCTTCTGTACCTTAAGGGGGGGAGTTCAAATATCAAGTGATGATGGTTCGTGAAACCACTTGTGGTCTCTCTTTTCAACTGAAAAAGGGCATAATTGATGATGGAATTGAAGATGGTTCTCAGATCGAAAGTTTCGACAACAAATATGCCAAATGGGCATGCAATTTTCCAAATGGGCAATTGTAGTTTGTAGATGATAGATTTTGGTAGAATTATGATTCAATGACTTGCAATTGAATCATACACATGATACATTGGGATGTTGTTGGACACTTAAAAGAGTTAAAATTGGTTAGTGGTCATCCAAGAACCATCAGATACATGGTATCAATTAGTCAATGGTTATCCCATACCACATATTCAGAGAGCAGTTCAGTGATACACTGATAATAGAGTGGTGATAATACATGTTCACCAATTAGTAGAAGACGTTAGATTCTTCTAGCTCAAATACTTGGCAAAATGATCGAATTGTAAAGCAATCATGGAATGTTCAAATATTGCAGTTGTTCACTTCCATATCTCAACTCTCTTCCAATTCATTTTAGATGAACCATTCAACATGCAGATTGACGATTTTTTCATGCAGTTCTTCATTGAGGCTTAGCTCAGGTGTTTCAATACAAAGACTTGGAAATGATACCAATTTATGCTTCATTGCTGGTATTATTGATCGAACTTGTGATTGAGGGGCGGAATGTTAACCTATGGCTTACCTTACCAATCACTAAGTCTAATTACCACCTATATTTGTATTATTCATTTAGGATATTAGTAATATATCTTCAAGTGATGACTAATGAGTTAGTTAAGATTGCCTAGCCTAGTCATCATGCATGATTTTAGGATTTAGAGAAAATATCTCTATGAGGTGGCATCAACCATTGTACTATAAATATATACCATTGGTGTGAATACAATAGAGTTGACTAGTGAGCCTTTTCCGTCATATTGTTGTTCTTGTGCTTATTTTCTCACACGATTGTCATGAACAAGGCATATTACAACGACACAATGAAGGACCACCTCACAACCACTGGGAGTTACAAGAAGTTGAGTAGCAACCCAATATCTAAGGTTATTAAAGAGGTCAATAAAGTTATAAAAGACTCCAACCTAGACGAAAGGACGAAAAAATGACTTACTCCAAGCTGCGTAATCACCCCTAGAATCTATGGACTCCCTAAGATCCATAAGGAATGAGTTCCTCTGAGACCGATTGTCAACACAATCGGTTCCCCAACCTATGAACTCGTAAAGTATGTAGCGAAACTCTTAGGACCATTAATTGGCAACACTGACTCTTACATCAAGGATTCGGGTGAATTCGTGAAACTCATCAAAGAAGAGAGAATTTAACCAAAAGACATGCTCATTAGCTTTGATGTGGTGTCCCTTTTTACAAAAATTCCTTTAAATGAGGACATTCATGTTATCAATGAAGTCACAAACCTTGAAACAACTAGATTAGAAAAGGCCTGTCTAAGATCAACCTTTTTCAGCTTCCAAGGGGATTTTTTCAAACAAATAAGTGGGGTGGCCATGGGATACCCTCTATCCCCGATTGTGGCCAACCTCTTCATGGAGAAGTTTGAGAAGAGGGCTTTAGAATCATACCCCCTAAAACCATCTAGATGGAAAAGGTATGTAAACGATACCAACATCAAGTGGCCTCATGACAACGAAGAACTAAACAAATTCTTTGAACACCTCAATTGAATTTTTGAAGACATAAAATATACCATGGAACTAGAAGAAAATGAAAGTATTCCTTTCCTAGATGTACTAGTCACTAGGAAGCAGGATGGAACACTTAGTCACAAAGTCTTCAGAAAGAAAACTCACACAGATAACTACTTGCACGTGGACTCCCACCACCACCCTTCTCAGAAGATGGGGGTTCTCAATACCTTAGCCATAAAGGCAACAAGAATCTCTGACAAGGAGCATCTTGAACAAGAGATAAACCACCTTGTTATCACACAAATTGTACTTGTCCAAAGCCTAAGACAAGTTGGTGAAATTGGCGTAACAACATGATATCCCACCATTGTCATCTCAGTAAGAAATCCCCACTTTTAGGGATGGATGAAGGTCCAACTCAAGGGAGGCATCCTCGGTGGCGTAAAGGGTTGGGTATGCTAAGGATATGGTTGAGAAATACCCCCCTCTCATTGGTCATCTAAGTCAAGAATGTTTATGTTCGAGGAATTGAGGCAAGGAAGAGTATTGGTGTACCTGCTCGTAACAAGAACAATATAACATATATATTAGCAATTTCCAAGTATAATAATAATAATAAGACCTCAATAGACAATAGAAAATGAAAATATATGCTGGATGATATGAAATTGCAGGAAGTTACCAGTTTATAACAACACTTAATGTTCTATAACAACAAGTAATGTTTTAGTGCTCAGAATTGCAAGAAAATACATTAGAAATTAAGCATATATCCCAAAGATCAAGTAACAACTTTCACAAGTAGTTTCTAAGAAGTTAGCTATATGAGTTAAGTTGGTGTATGCAACGAATTAGCATGAATCAGTATGGCTGTATCAATGTTTTGCAACAACAACAAATTAGTTAGTGAATTTGACTAATCTAGGGTTAGAACAAGTTAGTAGAAGATTTATAGAATAGGCTCTAAAAGTTGTTTGATCAATTCCTTCAACAAGAGCAAGTGGACAAGTTCCTTTTGGGCTTATGGAGTCTATTACAACAACAAAATACTTGGAGAAACAAATGATAATATTTTTCTAAGGATGAAGAGACAAAGGCTTGAGGTGTTGGCACTTCAAGGCCCCAAGCTTTGAATCTCAAAGAAGAAATTTTGGCTAGAGTGCAAGCTCTTTTGGGCTCTAGCGAATTCCTCTTCTTCTTGGACTCTTGAAATATATTGTTTGCAATAAGCTACTAGAACAAGACTTCTAAAGTGATAGCACTTTAAGGATTTAGAAGCCTATCCTAGACAATATACTCTTGACAATTCAATAAGTGGAAAGAACTAGAGAGAGGAAAAAAGACCTTATGTTCCTTTTGTAGGGTTTCATATAAGCAATTTCATAATCTTCAATATGAACAAGTAAAAATTAACCACAACCATTCATTGCAAATTTTTTTTGCAGATTTTACTTCCCAAGAATAATCAAGCATGGAAATCCTAGTTTGCAGAAAATTCCACCATACATGAGCCAAGAAGCATCCAAAACACATTCTCCAAGTGGTGCACACTAGTAAGAGAGACCAATGTGCCAAAGAGGGTGAAATTTTCAGTCCTTCTCTCTTATGAGGGGAAGAATTATCTCTAAAAATGAAAATGGGAAGGTGTATTTATATCACCTTTCCCCTAAAATGTCAATACAAATAAAATAAGGGGCGACCTCAATAATTTTTTCTTATAACTTAATTTTCCAAAATTTAATTTATTTGGCACAAAATAAAACCCTAAAGGTGATGTCATGCCCTTTTAGGGTGACATAAGGCATCTAATGTGGAATGATGAGTAAGATAAGTGTAGCGCTTGGCGTTCAACGACCCCAAATCATGCACACACGTGCCAAAATACCATGCCAATGTTGATTAAGGTTGGTTGTCATTGATGTCAACCCTTGAAGAAAGCCTGGTAGTACAAAGGTCTGGGTAATGGACCCAAGTTTGTTTGATGACTCATTATTGTCTTGTCATGGTTGATAATAAGTACAAATGGATGAACTCCAAAGTGGTCCCTTATGGTGAAAGCCCTCACGAGAAGACTCTTTGCAGATTGAGTTATCCTATAAGTATGGTTAGAGAACCCATGCTTATTTGTGGAATAATGAGATTAAGGTCAGTGAATTTGTTAGTGAAACTATCCTATATTGATAATTCTTGTCATTCCATTTTCGGTGGTATGTGGAACGTTACATAACTCCTCACGGTTAGAGAGTTATGGCCATGAGAAGTTGGAGAACCTAGGTTTGGGTAATGGACCCAATTTGTTTGATGGATAACAATATGAGTTTTGATATATTTTTAGGTAATACTATTGTATATGGATAGTACATGTCATTCTATTTCTGGTGGTATGTGAAACGTCACATAACTCCTAACAGTTTGAGAATAATGGCCATATGAAGATGGAGGACCCTCTTATGCCATCTAGAAGCCCAAAAGGTCAAAGTAGTCAAAGTGGTTTAAGAGATTTTAGAAGGTAGATAATAAAGTGAAGTGATGAGTGTACTATAATTCAAAGTGAATACAAAATAAATTATTTAAATAATAAATTTAATGGAGAAATTAGAAGTGGGTTAACCTTAAAATAAAAAAGGTGGGTAAAGTGACCTAGAAGATGTTTTTAAGGAAGCTACTTGGAGAGTATAAATAAGAGACAATACTCTCTCATTTAAACACATTTGAGCATATTGAATAGCTATAGGTGTCTGAGGTAACCAAAGGATATCTAAGACGGATTTCTAAGGAAAGTGAAGAAAATAAGGCCATAATTTAAGGAAGGATAAATTCTTTTGATGATGTTTTCTAAGATATGTTTTTTTTCAGGTTATCTCACCATTTTCACAATAGTTTTTTTTCTAGAATGATTCAGACCATGAAATTTATATTCCACTGAGGAAACATATCCAAGTATCTGTGGTAAAAAATTCAGCTTGTGGGTCGTCATATTTTTGGAGTTACACTACGTGGAAAATAGGGTTTGTGTCTAGTCCTGAAACTAATAAAAAATAGGTGTTTCGGGTAAAGACATCATAATTTCTTCATAACATGTTCAAATTCAGTAAGTCCAGATGTGTTGGTTAGAGTATAGTCTCTAGTATGCTGTGTAACAGTGCCAGAGCAATTCAACAAATATTTCGTGCGGGGCATGCTCTACAAGGTCACTCTCTAGAATAAACCATAATTCAGCAAGGTGTGCCATTTTTGCTATAAATAATTTTCTGAGAGGTTCCAAGTAGTGAAACTTAGAGGAATTGCATAAAACACACTGAAGAACATTGTGTATCAGTTTCAAATCTTTATTCATTACAGGTACAAAGTCATGCTTATTTCAATTTAGGGTTGTTGACAAATCCAAAACTAGTTTTTTGAGACTAAAGAAACGTTTGATGAAAATGCTAGTCTCTTTTTGTTAAAGTTAAGGAAGGTTTGCAAGTATGTGATCATATACACAAGGTCTATTACAAAGTTAAAAATTATATTTAGATGATGAAATTGATGAGAGATTTTGGTTAAGGTACATGTTGGGTACATGGTTGAAACAAACAGTGGATGAGTTGATACATACATGAGGTGTATAGTTGATGATGTTGATACATATTGATGAGTCATAGTTGATGAGTAGTTGACACATTATTGGTACATACTTGATATATGGTTGAATGCACTTTTTTATGATACAGGTTGATTACAGGTTGTTTGGTATAGGTTGGTGCATGGTTGATGCACTTGTTTATGGTACATGTTGATTACAGGTTGAGATATAGGTTGGTTAATGGTTGATGCACTTGTTTATGGTACAAGTTGATTACAGGTTGAGGTATAGGTTGATGCATAGTTCAGGGTTATTGGTACAGGTTTACATCGATATATCTCACAGTGATAGTGTGACAATGGTTCCATCATTCTATTTCTACTTCAGGGCAGTTGGATGGGGTAATGATAGGTGGTTGTAGCCGGAGAACATAGGGGGTTGTAGTCTCCTTCTGGTTGTAGCTAGAGAATTGGGGAGTTGGAGCTTCCCTCAGGTTGTAGCGTGAGAAACTAGGGAGTTGAAGCCTCCTTCCAGTTGCAGCTGGAAAACAAAGGAAGTTGGTGCTTCGAATGAATGTAATTCTTCAAGACATATAAAAAAAAACATTCCGTGGTTTTCTCCCGCTTTGGGTTTCCACGTAAAACACTAGTGTACTGTGTATGTGCATGATTGTTCATTTGTTCATTGCTTATTTACTCTGCAGTTATTGGATGATAATGTTTCATTGATACAACACTTTGATTATATGGTTAAAAATGATTAAATTGCTCTATTACTGATTCACCCCCCTCTCAGTAATCCAATAATTGGTTTTAGAGCCGGTTCCTTAAGGAAATAGTTTAACCACTGGAAGGAGATCATGGATTATTCTGAGAATGGAGTACCAATGTTTAATGGTCAGAATGGTTTTAAGTATGAGATCTGGAGCATAAGGACGAAAGCATTTTTACAGGAACATGGACATTATATTTGACTATCAGTTGTTACATAATATGATAGTTCAAAAAGGGTAAAGACTGCAGCCAAGAATAAATTGAGGAAGAATAACAAAATAGCAATGGATTTCATCTAGGAAGGATTACCAAATCCAGTAAGAGAAAAGGTTGGTAAATGTTAATCAGCAAAAAAACTTTGGGATAAGTTACATGACATATATTCTTCACCCATCACAGATTCAGAAAATGTTAAAGAAAATTCAGATACAAATCAAGAATAATTATGTTCACCATGTCAAGAAGATTTAGAAGATGAAGAGTACATAATCACCAGAGGTATTTTGTTTTGTGTTAATTGTGAAAAACATGGACATCTTGAAATAGAATGCCATGAAGAAAATGATACAGGAAAAATAATTGAAAATGAAGACAATTATGAAGAAGAATTGATTAGTGCTTTAGATGAACTAAGAGAAGAAAACAATTCACTCAAGAAAGAATTGATGAAACAAAATGAATGTGCTCATATTTTTGAAGAAGTCTAACAGGTTATCGAGAACTTAATAACTCATCTAGAAGAAGCCAGAAAGATCGAAGAAAATCTTGAATATCAAAAGCAGTGTTTGGAAACCAACATAGCAGCACAAAAGTGTAAGTTTTAAACCTGTGAAGTAAAGCAATGCATATAGATTCTTAAGAAAAACAAAATTTAATCAATGGCTCATACACATAGTACACAGAGATTTTATACCGGAAACCCTCAAATGGGAAAACCTTTCTTATATTTATTATCGAATTTCACTATTCACCATACAATATATACATTTTTTTTAGGTATTCCGTAGATACCAAAACCCTAATCTCTTAATTCAGGATTAATTTAGTAAACCGCTAAAAGTAGAAAAATCCGCTAAAAATAGCAAAAAACCACCAAAAAAATAATTTCGGGGCGCTG
>JZKD02S0291653.1:0-20124 GCA_000966675.3 Picea glauca | reverse complement strand
AAATACAACTATAACACCAAGTGGACATTGTTGTGCACAATTATATGCATGAGTTCTATCAAAAGGAGGTTCAATATCACTAAGCCTTACAATTGTAATATGATATAGAATTCACGGCCTAGGAATACGCAAAGGCTCAATATACTGATATTAGTACAACATTTGTTGACCTCATCAGGATGGTGGATAGTTTATATACATAGATAATAAATACCTCAACAAAAGATTGAGACATTCTCTCCTATCTTAAAATCTCAGCCATGAAGGCATGCCTACAAAATTTGGACTCCCAACATAGAACACTACGTATGCCACTCCATCAAATGAGCAAGGAGGCAATTCAACTACCACACGATATTACATTGTCCAAAGAAGCCATTCATGATGGCCAACACAAATTGAAGGAATTTTTGGGGGTGGTCGAATGCAACTTCAATTTATAGACTCATCTACAAAACCCCTCTGAGTTGAGTAACATTGATGATAGAGCTTGTGCAACTAAGGTTGAGGAAACACAACAAAAGAATAGTTTGGCCTCTCTACCTCCAAGCAAGATCTTGATTACGATGGAAACTATTGCATCTAAAAATAAGGAGATTATTGTCATTCGGGTTGAGTAGTAAAGCATCTTTGAGCTAATCATTGTTGTGACCGATAAGGCCTTGATATTTTATACTGAGTTGACAGATGTCCAAGATTTTTTTGGTCCCTTGATATAGAAAATAAAAACAATGAATCTGATAGACCCTCAGATCACAATAGCCAACGAAAATGTGGTTTTCCAACTCACCCAAGAACTTCGTGGAAACCTCAACGAGCCTAATATCCAATTCAAGGAGTTCAATTAGGAATTCACAAAGATAGTTTCATCTGTCGCACCAATCATTCAATGAGGCACTTGGCTCAAGGAAGAGAAAAATAATAGTGGTGGGGGTCTGTTGGCACCCAATTGTTTGGGTAAATATAGCACATGTGCACAAATGAAGTTTTTTGCACCTATTTTAGTTTTTCATGTTCTTAAACAATTGCGCGAGGGGTGACAAGAGGCATGCATGCACTAGATCAAATTTATTTATTGTACGCCAGTTCTAGTTCTTATAATGTGCAATGACCCAAGTTTTATGATTCATGCCAAAAACTAAGAAGACACCACATGGACGTTGGAATCAAGAAAAGAATCTTCCCAAATGATTACTTTAGAAAGCACGAGGGCTCATGGAGCAGTAAGAAGATAAACTTGCAAGGTAGTTGAGATTGCCATGATTCCAAATAGGCTATGTGGAATGCATGTGGGTGAAAAAAGAGTGTGGGAATGGTATCTGAAAAAGTGAGTGGAGGAAAAATGAAAGCGACCGAAAACTAAAGTAGAGAAGGAAATAAAATGAATCATGTGATAAAAAGAAAGGGTTCATTGTTCAATGGTCGAGATAGTTAATCCAAAAGTGAGAGCTATTGTAAATGTCCTTGATCTCACTCTAAGCATGTGGTTTGTAATGTCTCTGGTTGTAAGTTTGAGTCTGTCATATCTACATAGCCTGAAGAATGTACATGGAACTATGTAATGTAATACCGGGGAAATGTATGAGAGAGAAAGGCTCTATTGCTGTCAATTGATGACTTTCTTAATGTATGTCTGTGATGGTTGAATAAACATAACAAAGTTGTGGTTATTTCTATTCTATAAAGTATTTTTCTTATGTGAATTTAATTTCTTCATCGATGTTGCATGATGTTAATGGTTAATTGTAAATTAATGTAAATTATGAATGCTAACCTGAATGGATTCCATTGTATTTAAACCTTCATCACCGACACAAGACCAGATGTTCTCTATGATCCTAATGGTGTCTGAGGTTTTTTTGGGTCAAATTTGGATGAATCCTAGGTCATTAACCCCCCAATGTTAAGAAGGACACACATAAGCATGGTTTTTATTGGTCAAATATGGATGAACGTTGGGTCATTAACCCCCCAACATTAATAAGGATACACAAACGTGTGAAATTACCCAACACTAGACTTGAATTGAAAGCTTGTGTACTTGTAAAAAGGAACAACATCAAATTTTTGATCCTTTAACATGATGGTTCTATATCTATCCCAAATAGTCATTATCATTACCTTGAACAAGGGAATGTTGATCCATGAAAAAAAACACTCTCATCCCATCCTACGTAGAAGTGAACATGGTCCAGCCCAACAAAAGAATGTGTTTCCACCCTACTTTCCAAGTTGAGTGATCAACACCAAACACTTGGGCTCTCTCACACATAAATACAACTACAACTCCAAGTGGACATCATTGTGCACAATTATATGCATGAGTTCTATCAAAAGGAAGTTTAAGATCACTGAGCCTTACAATTGTAATATGATATATAATTCATGGCCTAGGCATACGCAAAGGCTCAATATACTGATATTAGTAAAACATTCATTGACCTCATCAGGATGGTGGATAATTTATATAAACAGAGAATAAATACCTCAACAAAAGATTGAGACATTCTCTCCTATCTTAAAATCTCAGCCACGAAGGCCTGCCTACAGAATTTGGACTCCCAGCATAGAACACTGAGTATGCCACTCCATCAAATGAGAATGGAGGCAATTCAAATATGACACAATATTACATCGGCCAAAGACGCCATTCATGATGGCCAACACAAATTGAAGGAATTTTCAGGGGTGGTCTACTACAACTTCAATTTATAGACTCATCTATAAGACCTCTTTGAGTTGAGTACCATTGATGATAGAGTTTGTGCAACTAAGGCTGAGGTAACAGAACAAAAGAGTAGTTTGGCCTCTCTACCTCCAAGAAAGATCTCGATTACAATGGCAACTATTGCATCTAAAAATAAGGAGATTATTGTCATCTGGGTTGAGCAGTAAAGCATCTTCGATCTAATCATTGTTGCGACCGATAAGGCCTTGATATTTTATACCAAGTTGACAGACGTGAAAGATGTTTTTTGACCCTTGATCTAGAAAATAGAAACAATGAATCTGATAGACCCCTAGATCACAATAGCCAATGAAAATGTGGTTTTCAAACTCACCCAAGAACTTCACGACAACCTCAATGAGCCTAATATCCAATTCAGGGAGTTCATTTAGGAATTCACAAAGATGGTTTCATCTCTTGCATCAATCATTCAATGAGGCACTTTGCTCAAGGAAGAGAAAAATAATAGTGGTGGGGGTTTGTTTGCACCCAATTGTTTGGGTAAATATAGCACAAGCACACAAATGAAGTTTTGTGCACCTATTTTAGTTGTTCATGTGCTTAAACAATTGTGCGAGGGGTGACAAGAGGCATGCATGCACTAGATCAAATTTATTTATTGTACGCTAGTTCTAGTTTTTATAATGTGCAATGACCCAAGTTTTGTGATGCATGCCAGAAACTAAGAAGATACCACATGCACATTGGAATCAAGAAAAGAATCTTCAGGAAATATTGCCAAATGATTACTTTAGAAAGCGCGAGGGATCATGGAGCAGCAAGAAGATAAAATGGCAAGGTAGTTGAGATTACCACAATTCCAAATAGGCTATGTTGAATCCATGTGGGTAAAAAAAGAGTGTGGGAATGGTATTTGACAAATTGAGTGGAGGAAAAATAAGAGAGACCGAACACTAAAGTAGAGAAGGAAATAAAATGAATCATGTGATAAAAAGAAAGGGTTCATTGTTTGATGGTTGATATAGTGAATCCAAAAGTGACAGCTATTGTAAATGTCCTTGAGCTCACTCTAAGCATGTGGTTTGTGATGTCTCTGGTTGTAAGTTTGAGTCTGTCTTATCTGCAGAGCCTGGAGAATGTACATGGCACTATGTAATGTAATACCGGGGAAATGTATGAGAGAGAAAGGCTCTGTTGTTGTCAATTGATGACTTTCTTAATGTATGTATGTGATGGTTTAATAAACATAACAAATTTGTGGTTATTTCTATTCTATAAAGTATTTTTCTCATGTGAATTTAATTTCTTTATCGATGTTGCATGATGTTAGTGGTTGATTGTAAATTAATGTAAAGTATGAATGATAACCTGAATGGATTCCTTTGTATTTAAACCTTCATCACCAACACAATACCATATGTTCTTTATGATCCTCATGGTGTCTAAGGTTTTTTTTTGTCAAATTTGGATGAATCCTAGGTCATTAACCCCACAATGTTAAGAAGGACACACACAAGCATGGTTTTTATTGGTCAAATATAGATGAATCCTGGGTCATTAACCCCCCAACATTAATAAGGATGCACAAAAGTATGAAATTACCCAACACTAGACTTGAATTGAAAGATTATGTACTTGTAAAAAGGAACAACATCCAATTTTTCATCCTTGAACATGATGGTTCTATAGCTATCCCAAATAGTCATTATCATTACCAATGTGTGTTTGAATCGACTACACCTCCTATTTTCTAGTGTTTAATGTGATGGTTATATTCCTATCCTAAGTACCACGACTATTAGCAATATATTTTTGAACTAACCAAATGATAGAAGAAGAATGAATCAATAAATAGTAATAAAAAAAATTACCATTATTTGTGGCAAATTTTTGAGGTGAGTAAAAATCCTCAGTCCCTTAGTAGTTCATACAGATTCCTTCATTAAGGAATCTAATGATTTCTTCAAAATCATCAAGAATGAGAAAATAAAACTCGAGGACATCCTTATTAGCTTTGATGTTGTCTCCCTCTTCACCAAGATCCCACTAGATGAAGCCATCTAGGTTGTTAATGAAGTGACAGACCCAGAAACAAAAAAACTAGTAGAGGTTTGGCTCTGGTCAACATTTTTTAGCTATTGAGGTGAATCCTATGAACAAACAAGCGGTGTAGCCATGGGATCCCCACTTTCTCCCATTGTCGCCAATATTTTCATGGAAAACGTCGAGAAAAAATCTCTATATTCCTTTCCTCTTAAACCATTAAGATGGAAGAGATTCGTTGATGATACCAACGTACTTTGGCCCCACAGTAAAGATGAACTACATAAATTCTTCCAACATCTCAACGATATCTCTAAAGACATCAAATTCACAATGGAACTTGAGGAAAATGGTAGCATTCCCTTCCTAGATGTATTAATCAAAAGGAAAGAAGACATGAGTCTTGGACATAAAGTCTATAGGAAAAATACCCACACAGAAAAATACCTTCACGCTAGCTCTCATCACCACCCAGCCCAGAATTTAGGCCTCCTCATCACTCTATCCATGAGAGCCTTAAGAATTTTTGATGACGATAACCTAGTTCAAGAAAAAGATCACCTCTATAGGGTTTTCAAGAGCATAGGCTACAAGGAAAAATCCATTAAGAGAATGATAAACAAATCCCTAGATAGAGAAAGTAATGGACCTAAACCACCTAACAATGAACCCCTCGGTACCACAACCTACCTCCCTTATATCCAAGGAATAACTGATAAGATTTCCAATGTCTTGAGAAATAAATAGATTAAGACCTCCTTTAAACCCTCAAAAACCATCAAACAAAAAATGAAATTCGTTAAAGATGAACCCGATCATAGGAAATGAAAAGGCATTTACAAAATAGAATGCTCCTGTGGTAAATGCTACATAGGAGAAATTGGTTGCTCCTTTCAGATCAGAATCAAAGAACATGGAGCAGATATAAAAAATGAAAGTACGCGCACCTCAGCTTTAGCCAAACACTCGTTTTCTTCCAAACATCACATATGCCTAGAAGACACATAAATTTTAGCCAAGGAAGATCACTTCTTCAAACGCAGAATCAAAGAAGCTATTGAAATCCTTAAACACCCTAACAACTTGAACACATATAACGGCCTAGAAATCAACAAAAAATGGATTCCTCTGATCCAAGAAAGACGTAGCAGGTTTTTAGAGACAACTTCAAAACTGTAGAATCCTCCCATAGGTTTACTATATATCTCTGCTCTTCAGGTTTCTCTTTACCCAGGCTTAGATGTCCTGATGATGGGCCCTGATATGGACTCGAACCATCGATCTCCGATAAACAATATTGTGGTTCCTCTGAATCCTCCAAACAATCCTTCCCACATAAATCTTACTATTAAGATATTTCAAATTGGAGTATGAAATGATTAAGGAGATAATTTGAAATCAATGTATCTTCTATATAAAGCTATGAATATAAAAATACACATTAGAGCCACCCCATATTCTCCATATGACATGATAAAATCAACCCAAGTTCAGATCCGATAGATAACCATAAAACACCAAAATAAGTGTATGTGGGAAAGCAAAGTCCCCTTAAAATCCCCCCCCCCCCTGAAAAAAAAAGGAAGCTCCTAAAAACATATAACAATAAGCTCTCAATAGGCCAAAAATTTTACTCTTCAAAAGTTTGAAATAAAAACATTATAAGCTAGTCATAACCCCATCTACACATTAAAATGTAACCATTACATAAATAGAAGAAATACGTGATCCCTGGTAATAGTCAATGTGGGATTTATTCTCCATGTGATCATTAGTTCAATATCGGTGACACCTCAACCTTTTTCAAAGTTATATACAAGGAATTTAATTACTTTGTTCCTTAAATGCAAAAATCATTTTTATGTATAAGTCTTCTCAATTATCTTGGCGACATTTTAATAAAATATTGATGAAAATAAACAAACATTACAATTCATAAAACATGTGCCATAAAATGTGTGTGTGTGTGTATGTGTGTATTCAACATGGTCTCAACTAGTCATTTTTTACAAAATGTCACATCGTTCCCAATATACAAAATGGAGACAAGTGCCCAAACATGGAAAAGTTCCATAACGTGCCCTAGATACAAAATGACACTCATTGGTCACTTATTGACCACTTCCAACCTCGCCACTATTAGGGGTATCCAATAACTCAATGTTTCTTCTCTTAATCGAAGAAGAACCTCAAGCAGTTTTGTGCTTGGGCATGGTTCATCGTTCCAAAGACTAGGCAATGAAATGACATTCTTATAAGTTTTTTTCCTCAATGAATTAACATACTTACAAAATAATACTTTGTAATTCAAGCTAAGACAACTCACTACAAATGATACTACAATCATGAGGGTGTTACCATCCTCCATGACCTTAATCTCTCCATAATTCCACCCTGTAATAGTTACAAGGAACAAAGCCTGAAATTTAAATAAAATTGCATAAAATAAATTATATTCATGATACACAAAAATTCATAAACAAATGATATCACAATGAATAACTCAGGAAATAGAGGAGTGTCACTAGTAGGTGGAGTGCTATGTTGTACAACCTTGTCCGAGGAAACATCTACTATGGTAGTCTCAATATAATGCATAGTATGGTTTGAAACAAAGACAATTGGTGGGTCGTCTATGGGTTCAACCACTATGGATGCATTGGATGGAAACAATAGTGGGGGTAGTTGGAATATGGGTGCATCCACTATAGATGCATCATATGGAAGAGGTGATGGAGGTGGGTGGCATACTGTTGCATTCACTGTGGATGGATGAAACATAAAAGGTGGTGGGGTTGGGTGGTGTACGTGTGAAACCATTGTGGATGGATGGGATAAGAAAGATGGTGGGGCAGGGTGGCCAAGGACTAGACTAGCTCTGTAGATGTGGAAACAAATGGGTGGAATGTTGGTAGTGGTGGTGAATGAAAGGGTGGTGGTACATATGACCCAAAAATCGATGAAACAACTTGCATACATGTTTATAATATTTTTATTAGTACCAAAATGTAAAATTCAACCAAAAAAATATAACAAATTTCACATTTAAACAAGATTTAACTCAACACATGATACCTATGAAGTTGGTGACTTGTCCATTCTAGGTGGACATGGCTCACCATCATATGGTACCACAACCTATAGAAGAACAAGAAAATTATATTTGAGGATTTCATAGAATAAACAAATCATTGTGGTAAATTTATCGAAGGTGACACATACATGTGTATATGGTACACCAAATGAGTAGAATGCTTCTACTGTTGCATTAGTGGTGGAAACCATAACTAATGCATCTACTTGCGTAGAGGGTCCACTGTGGATATTTAGTAACTGAAAAACATTATAAAATAATATATGTAAAGAAATACATAGAATATGTGTGTGTGTGTGTGTGTGTGTGTGTATGTATAAAATCTTGAAGAACATAGAGATGACTAAGATACTAACCTCCTTCATGAAAATCTCTTGTCCCTTGGCCTCCATCGACCCATAACAAATATTCCAAAAACTCAAGCATCTTTGAAGATCACATGAATGTTTACTATATCCATGTGCCCTCTCCCAACTGCACTCTACTACAGGGCTTGAAGGTCTATCCTCTGTACCAACGTCACTAGTAGGAACTTCTTACCGAGCTAGAGCCACAAAACTCCCATGTTTGATTAGGCTCTGAGTCAATGATAATATCGATAAATATATTTTCATGATGCATTATGTGATGGGGGGATGCTTAGCATGGGGGTTAAGCCTTCACCTAGGTGGAAAAATACCTGACACTAGTTCATTCCCAACATTCTCTCTGTCGCATGCAGACCCAAGACTCACCCCCTAAAATTCACCAATGTCAAAGTAGTTGACATGGTGACCCAAAATAAACTCTTCCCATAATTTCCTAACGAAATATAGAGGAACCCATCTATTATTGCAGGGAGGTTTGTCAAATACAATGGTCTCCAACAAAATGACCAATGCCAATTATCTAGGCTCTCTTGTATTCCTTAAGCCTTGGATAATTTATCTAAGAGACATCAACCCTTCATCAATTTTCATGTTTACATTTTTTGGTTATGAGTTGTGGTTTTGTGTGCCTTCCTATGGTTGTGTTGGATTTTGGTTGTGTCCATGTTCAATCTTGATTTTTGTGCTACAGTTTAATAATGGAGTTTATATAAATTAAGTTGATTTTTTTAATTAACTTAGAAAATTACAAAATATAAGAAATTAAATAGTTTAGGAAATGAAGAAAACAATAAATTAAATGGGAATAAATACCTGGATTCCCTTTGACATGGAATTAGGATCCTTTGGAAACTTCTTCAACAAATTCCCTCCCTTCAATTTGCTCAATCTTTTGTAAAATGTGTGGCGTGGTGGTCGAATGGGAAAAAAATGACCTCAAGCACTTTTAATTAGGTCCAACAAGAGTGTGTGCCTATTCCTAAGAAGGTGCATGCATTCTTAGGAACATACACACAATCCTATCGACGAGTCTATGAGTCATGATGGGTGGCAGTTTGAGGTTTTTGAAACCCGTGATATCAATAATTCATGTGCATTCGTAGGAACATGGACACATTCCCGCGTGAACGCATTCATGGTCACCCCATTGCCACTATTTTGTCCATCAAGATCGTGGACACACTCTAAAATAATTATGAACTTGTTGTGAAAGAAATTAGAGGACTATAAAATAGAAATAGATCTCAACCACATTCAATATTTTTGGAATTTGATGTTACACACCATATACATGAGTTTACACAATCACATCGATATTAACCATGTCAAGCCCTTCGAGAAGGAAAAAAAAAGATAATGGTACTCTAAAAAAAAAATGAGGCTATGGGAGATTCCCATCTTGCGTATATGTTACCATCACTTAATCGAACAACTATGGTATCTACTATTTTAGGTCCATTTGCATGCCACACTTAACAAAATAACCAACAAAATAACCATTGTACCTATTAAGTGAGGGACATTTGTGTTGGGTTAATCTTGACTTAAGTTGTTAGGAAAACTTGATACAATCAATGATGGGTTTAACATTCATGCTTTATGGGCCATGGTATTGGGTAACCCATGGTATAGAATGTGAAAAATCCTATTTAAATACTTGAATAACTCCATTGTAAAAGGTGAATGAAGATATATCTTTGAAAGTTAATTTTTTCCTTACAAAGGGATTTTACGGTAAAAATCTCTTGTGCACTTTCTGATTTCTTTGTCATTGTTGATGTTAGTTATGTCANAAATACAACTATAACACCAAGTGGACATTGTTGTGCACAATTATATGCATGAGTTCTATCAAAAGGAGGTTCAATATCACTAAGCCTTACAATTGTAATATGATATAGAATTCACGGCCTAGGAATACGCAAAGGCTCAATATACTGATATTAGTACAACATTTGTTGACCTCATCAGGATGGTGGATAGTTTATATACATAGATAATAAATACCTCAACAAAAGATTGAGACATTCTCTCCTATCTTAAAATCTCAGCCATGAAGGCATGCCTACAAAATTTGGACTCCCAACATAGAACACTACGTATGCCACTCCATCAAATGAGCAAGGAGGCAATTCAACTACCACACGATATTACATTGTCCAAAGAAGCCATTCATGATGGCCAACACAAATTGAAGGAATTTTTGGGGGTGGTCGAATGCAACTTCAATTTATAGACTCATCTACAAAACCCCTCTGAGTTGAGTAACATTGATGATAGAGCTTGTGCAACTAAGGTTGAGGAAACACAACAAAAGAATAGTTTGGCCTCTCTACCTCCAAGCAAGATCTTGATTACGATGGAAACTATTGCATCTAAAAATAAGGAGATTATTGTCATTCGGGTTGAGTAGTAAAGCATCTTTGAGCTAATCATTGTTGTGACCGATAAGGCCTTGATATTTTATACTGAGTTGACAGATGTCCAAGATTTTTTTGGTCCCTTGATATAGAAAATAAAAACAATGAATCTGATAGACCCTCAGATCACAATAGCCAACGAAAATGTGGTTTTCCAACTCACCCAAGAACTTCGTGGAAACCTCAACGAGCCTAATATCCAATTCAAGGAGTTCAATTAGGAATTCACAAAGATAGTTTCATCTGTCGCACCAATCATTCAATGAGGCACTTGGCTCAAGGAAGAGAAAAATAATAGTGGTGGGGGTCTGTTGGCACCCAATTGTTTGGGTAAATATAGCACATGTGCACAAATGAAGTTTTTTGCACCTATTTTAGTTTTTCATGTTCTTAAACAATTGCGCGAGGGGTGACAAGAGGCATGCATGCACTAGATCAAATTTATTTATTGTACGCCAGTTCTAGTTCTTATAATGTGCAATGACCCAAGTTTTATGATTCATGCCAAAAACTAAGAAGACACCACATGGACGTTGGAATCAAGAAAAGAATCTTCCCAAATGATTACTTTAGAAAGCACGAGGGCTCATGGAGCAGTAAGAAGATAAACTTGCAAGGTAGTTGAGATTGCCATGATTCCAAATAGGCTATGTGGAATGCATGTGGGTGAAAAAAGAGTGTGGGAATGGTATCTGAAAAAGTGAGTGGAGGAAAAATGAAAGCGACCGAAAACTAAAGTAGAGAAGGAAATAAAATGAATCATGTGATAAAAAGAAAGGGTTCATTGTTCAATGGTCGAGATAGTTAATCCAAAAGTGAGAGCTATTGTAAATGTCCTTGATCTCACTCTAAGCATGTGGTTTGTAATGTCTCTGGTTGTAAGTTTGAGTCTGTCATATCTACATAGCCTGAAGAATGTACATGGAACTATGTAATGTAATACCGGGGAAATGTATGAGAGAGAAAGGCTCTATTGCTGTCAATTGATGACTTTCTTAATGTATGTCTGTGATGGTTGAATAAACATAACAAAGTTGTGGTTATTTCTATTCTATAAAGTATTTTTCTTATGTGAATTTAATTTCTTCATCGATGTTGCATGATGTTAATGGTTAATTGTAAATTAATGTAAATTATGAATGCTAACCTGAATGGATTCCATTGTATTTAAACCTTCATCACCGACACAAGACCAGATGTTCTCTATGATCCTAATGGTGTCTGAGGTTTTTTTGGGTCAAATTTGGATGAATCCTAGGTCATTAACCCCCCAATGTTAAGAAGGACACACATAAGCATGGTTTTTATTGGTCAAATATGGATGAACGTTGGGTCATTAACCCCCCAACATTAATAAGGATACACAAACGTGTGAAATTACCCAACACTAGACTTGAATTGAAAGCTTGTGTACTTGTAAAAAGGAACAACATCAAATTTTTGATCCTTTAACATGATGGTTCTATATCTATCCCAAATAGTCATTATCATTACCTTGAACAAGGGAATGTTGATCCATGAAAAAAAACACTCTCATCCCATCCTACGTAGAAGTGAACATGGTCCAGCCCAACAAAAGAATGTGTTTCCACCCTACTTTCCAAGTTGAGTGATCAACACCAAACACTTGGGCTCTCTCACACATAAATACAACTACAACTCCAAGTGGACATCATTGTGCACAATTATATGCATGAGTTCTATCAAAAGGAAGTTTAAGATCACTGAGCCTTACAATTGTAATATGATATATAATTCATGGCCTAGGCATACGCAAAGGCTCAATATACTGATATTAGTAAAACATTCATTGACCTCATCAGGATGGTGGATAATTTATATAAACAGAGAATAAATACCTCAACAAAAGATTGAGACATTCTCTCCTATCTTAAAATCTCAGCCACGAAGGCCTGCCTACAGAATTTGGACTCCCAGCATAGAACACTAAGTATGCCACTCCATCAAATGAGAATGGAGGCAATTCAACTATGACACAAGATTACATCGGCCAAATACGCCATTCATGATGGCCAACACAAATTGAAGGAATTTTCAGGGGTGGTCTACTACAACTTCAATTTATAGACTCATCTATAAGACCTCCTTGAGTTGAGTACCATTGATGATAGAGTTTGTGCAACTAAGGCTGAGGTAACAGAACAAAAGAGCAGTTTGGCCTCTCTACCTCCAAGAAAGATCTCGATTACAATGGCAACTATTGCATCTAAAACTAAGGAGATTATTGTCATCTGGGCTGAGCAGTAAAGCATCTTCGAACTAATCATTGTTGCGGCCGATAAGGCCTTCATATTTTATACCAAGTTGACAGACGTGAAAGATGTTTTTTGACCCTTGATCTAGAAAATAGAAACAATGAATCTGATAGACCCCTAGATCACAATAGCCGATGAAAATGTGGTTTTCAAACTCACCCAAGAACTTCACGACAACCTCAATGAGCCTAATATCCAATTCAGGGAGTTCATTTAGGAATTCACAAAGATGGTTTCATCTCTCGCATCAATCATTCAATGAGGCACTTTGCTCAAGGAAGACAAAAATAATAGTGGTGGGGGTCTGTTTGCACCCAATTGTTTGGGTAAATATAGCACAAGCACACAAATGAAGTTTTGTGCACCTATTTTAGTTGTTCATGTGCTTAAACAATTGTGCGAGGGGTGACAAGAGGCATGCATGCACTAGATCAAATTTATTTATTGTACGCTAGTTCTAGTTTTTATAATGTGCAATGACCCAAGTTTTGTGATGCATGCCAGAAACTAAGAAGATACCACATGCACATTGGAATCAAGAAAAGAATCTTCAGGAAATATTGCCAAATGATTACTTTAGAAAGCGCGAGGGATCATGGAGCAGCAAGAAGATAAAATGGCAAGGTAGTTGAGATTACCACAATTCCAAATAGGCTATGTTGAATCCATGTGGGTAAAAAAAGAGTGTGGGAATGGTATTTGACAAATTGAGTGGAGGAAAAATAAGAGAGACCGAACACTAAAGTAGAGAAGGAAATAAAATGAATCATGTGATAAAAAGAAAGGGTTCATTGTTTGATGGTTGATATAGTGAATCCAAAAGTGACAGCTATTGTAAATGTCCTTGAGCTCACTCTAAGCATGTGGTTTGTGATGTCTCTGGTTGTAAGTTTGAGTCTGTCTTATCTGCAGAGCCTGGAGAATGTACATGGCACTATGTAATGTAATACCGGGGAAATGTATGAGAGAGAAAGGCTCTGTTGTTGTCAATTGATGACTTTCTTAATGTATGTATGTGATGGTTTAATAAACATAACAAATTTGTGGTTATTTCTATTCTATAAAGTATTTTTCTCATGTGAATTTAATTTCTTTATCGATGTTGCATGATGTTAGTGGTTGATTGTAAATTAATGTAAAGTATGAATGATAACCTGAATGGATTCCTTTGTATTTAAACCTTCATCACCAACACAATACCATATGTTCTTTATGATCCTCATGGTGTCTAAGGTTTTTTTTTGTCAAATTTGGATGAATCCTAGGTCATTAACCCCACAATGTTAAGAAGGACACACACAAGCATGGTTTTTATTGGTCAAATATAGATGAATCCTGGGTCATTAACCCCCCAACATTAATAAGGATGCACAAAAGTATGAAATTACCCAACACTAGACTTGAATTGAAAGATTATGTACTTGTAAAAAGGAACAACATCCAATTTTTCATCCTTGAACATGATGGTTCTATAGCTATCCCAAATAGTCATTATCATTACCAATGTGTGTTTGAATCGACTACACCTCCTATTTTCTAGTGTTTAATGTGATGGTTATATTCCTATCCTAAGTACCACGACTATTAGCAATATATTTTTGAACTAACCAAATGATAGAAGAAGAATGAATCAATAAATAGTAATAAAAAAAATTACCATTATTTGTGGCAAATTTTTGAGGTGAGTAAAAATCCTCAGTCCCTTAGTAGTTCATACAGATTCCTTCATTAAGGAATCTAATGATTTCTTCAAAATCATCAAGAATGAGAAAATAAAACTCGAGGACATCCTTATTAGCTTTGATGTTGTCTCCCTCTTCACCAAGATCCCACTAGATGAAGCCATCTAGGTTGTTAATGAAGTGACAGACCCAGAAACAAAAAAACTAGTAGAGGTTTGGCTCTGGTCAACATTTTTTAGCTATTGAGGTGAATCCTATGAACAAACAAGCGGTGTAGCCATGGGATCCCCACTTTCTCCCATTGTCGCCAATATTTTCATGGAAAACGTCGAGAAAAAATCTCTATATTCCTTTCCTCTTAAACCATTAAGATGGAAGAGATTCGTTGATGATACCAACGTACTTTGGCCCCACAGTAAAGATGAACTACATAAATTCTTCCAACATCTCAACGATATCTCTAAAGACATCAAATTCACAATGGAACTTGAGGAAAATGGTAGCATTCCCTTCCTAGATGTATTAATCAAAAGGAAAGAAGACATGAGTCTTGGACATAAAGTCTATAGGAAAAATACCCACACAGAAAAATACCTTCACGCTAGCTCTCATCACCACCCAGCCCAGAATTTAGGCCTCCTCATCACTCTATCCATGAGAGCCTTAAGAATTTTTGATGACGATAACCTAGTTCAAGAAAAAGATCACCTCTATAGGGTTTTCAAGAGCATAGGCTACAAGGAAAAATCCATTAAGAGAATGATAAACAAATCCCTAGATAGAGAAAGTAATGGACCTAAACCACCTAACAATGAACCCCTCGGTACCACAACCTACCTCCCTTATATCCAAGGAATAACTGATAAGATTTCCAATGTCTTGAGAAATAAATAGATTAAGACCTCCTTTAAACCCTCAAAAACCATCAAACAAAAAATGAAATTCGTTAAAGATGAACCCGATCATAGGAAATGAAAAGGCATTTACAAAATAGAATGCTCCTGTGGTAAATGCTACATAGGAGAAATTGGTTGCTCCTTTCAGATCAGAATCAAAGAACATGGAGCAGATATAAAAAATGAAAGTACGCGCACCTCAGCTTTAGCCAAACACTCGTTTTCTTCCAAACATCACATATGCCTAGAAGACACATAAATTTTAGCCAAGGAAGATCACTTCTTCAAACGCAGAATCAAAGAAGCTATTGAAATCCTTAAACACCCTAACAACTTGAACACATATAACGGCCTAGAAATCAACAAAAAATGGATTCCTCTGATCCAAGAAAGACGTAGCAGGTTTTTAGAGACAACTTCAAAACTGTAGAATCCTCCCATAGGTTTACTATATATCTCTGCTCTTCAGGTTTCTCTTTACCCAGGCTTAGATGTCCTGATGATGGGCCCTGATATGGACTCGAACCATCGATCTCCGATAAACAATATTGTGGTTCCTCTGAATCCTCCAAACAATCCTTCCCACATAAATCTTACTATTAAGATATTTCAAATTGGAGTATGAAATGATTAAGGAGATAATTTGAAATCAATGTATCTTCTATATAAAGCTATGAATATAAAAATACACATTAGAGCCACCCCATATTCTCCATATGACATGATAAAATCAACCCAAGTTCAGATCCGATAGATAACCATAAAACACCAAAATAAGTGTATGTGGGAAAGCAAAGTCCCCTTAAAATCCCCCCCCCCCCTGAAAAAAAAAGGAAGCTCCTAAAAACATATAACAATAAGCTCTCAATAGGCCAAAAATTTTACTCTTCAAAAGTTTGAAATAAAAACATTATAAGCTAGTCATAACCCCATCTACACATTAAAATGTAACCATTACATAAATAGAAGAAATACGTGATCCCTGGTAATAGTCAATGTGGGATTTATTCTCCATGTGATCATTAGTTCAATATCGGTGACACCTCAACCTTTTTCAAAGTTATATACAAGGAATTTAATTACTTTGTTCCTTAAATGCAAAAATCATTTTTATGTATAAGTCTTCTCAATTATCTTGGCGACATTTTAATAAAATATTGATGAAAATAAACAAACATTACAATTCATAAAACATGTGCCATAAAATGTGTGTGTGTGTGTATGTGTGTATTCAACATGGTCTCAACTAGTCATTTTTTACAAAATGTCACATCGTTCCCAATATACAAAATGGAGACAAGTGCCCAAACATGGAAAAGTTCCATAACGTGCCCTAGATACAAAATGACACTCATTGGTCACTTATTGACCACTTCCAACCTCGCCACTATTAGGGGTATCCAATAACTCAATGTTTCTTCTCTTAATCGAAGAAGAACCTCAAGCAGTTTTGTGCTTGGGCATGGTTCATCGTTCCAAAGACTAGGCAATGAAATGACATTCTTATAAGTTTTTTTCCTCAATGAATTAACATACTTACAAAATAATACTTTGTAATTCAAGCTAAGACAACTCACTACAAATGATACTACAATCATGAGGGTGTTACCATCCTCCATGACCTTAATCTCTCCATAATTCCACCCTGTAATAGTTACAAGGAACAAAGCCTGAAATTTAAATAAAATTGCATAAAATAAATTATATTCATGATACACAAAAATTCATAAACAAATGATATCACAATGAATAACTCAGGAAATAGAGGAGTGTCACTAGTAGGTGGAGTGCTATGTTGTACAACCTTGTCCGAGGAAACATCTACTATGGTAGTCTCAATATAATGCATAGTATGGTTTGAAACAAAGACAATTGGTGGGTCGTCTATGGGTTCAACCACTATGGATGCATTGGATGGAAACAATAGTGGGGGTAGTTGGAATATGGGTGCATCCACTATAGATGCATCATATGGAAGAGGTGATGGAGGTGGGTGGCATACTGTTGCATTCACTGTGGATGGATGAAACATAAAAGGTGGTGGGGTTGGGTGGTGTACGTGTGAAACCATTGTGGATGGATGGGATAAGAAAGATGGTGGGGCAGGGTGGCCAAGGACTAGACTAGCTCTGTAGATGTGGAAACAAATGGGTGGAATGTTGGTAGTGGTGGTGAATGAAAGGGTGGTGGTACATATGACCCAAAAATCGATGAAACAACTTGCATACATGTTTATAATATTTTTATTAGTACCAAAATGTAAAATTCAACCAAAAAAATATAACAAATTTCACATTTAAACAAGATTTAACTCAACACATGATACCTATGAAGTTGGTGACTTGTCCATTCTAGGTGGACATGGCTCACCATCATATGGTACCACAACCTATAGAAGAACAAGAAAATTATATTTGAGGATTTCATAGAATAAACAAATCATTGTGGTAAATTTATCGAAGGTGACACATACATGTGTATATGGTACACCAAATGAGTAGAATGCTTCTACTGTTGCATTAGTGGTGGAAACCATAACTAATGCATCTACTTGCGTAGAGGGTCCACTGTGGATATTTAGTAACTGAAAAACATTATAAAATAATATATGTAAAGAAATACATAGAATATGTGTGTGTGTGTGTGTGTGTGTGTGTATGTATAAAATCTTGAAGAACATAGAGATGACTAAGATACTAACCTCCTTCATGAAAATCTCTTGTCCCTTGGCCTCCATCGACCCATAACAAATATTCCAAAAACTCAAGCATCTTTGAAGATCACATGAATGTTTACTATATCCATGTGCCCTCTCCCAACTGCACTCTACTACAGGGCTTGAAGGTCTATCCTCTGTACCAACGTCACTAGTAGGAACTTCTTACCGAGCTAGAGCCACAAAACTCCCATGTTTGATTAGGCTCTGAGTCAATGATAATATCGATAAATATATTTTCATGATGCATTATGTGATGGGGGGATGCTTAGCATGGGGGTTAAGCCTTCACCTAGGTGGAAAAATACCTGACACTAGTTCATTCCCAACATTCTCTCTGTCGCATGCAGACCCAAGACTCACCCCCTAAAATTCACCAATGTCAAAGTAGTTGACATGGTGACCCAAAATAAACTCTTCCCATAATTTCCTAACGAAATATAGAGGAACCCATCTATTATTGCAGGGAGGTTTGTCAAATACAATGGTCTCCAACAAAATGACCAATGCCAATTATCTAGGCTCTCTTGTATTCCTTAAGCCTTGGATAATTTATCTAAGAGACATCAACCCTTCATCAATTTTCATGTTTACATTTTTTGGTTATGAGTTGTGGTTTTGTGTGCCTTCCTATGGTTGTGTTGGATTTTGGTTGTGTCCATGTTCAATCTTGATTTTTGTGCTACAGTTTAATAATGGAGTTTATATAAATTAAGTTGATTTTTTTAATTAACTTAGAAAATTACAAAATATAAGAAATTAAATAGTTTAGGAAATGAAGAAAACAATAAATTAAATGGGAATAAATACCTGGATTCCCTTTGACATGGAATTAGGATCCTTTGGAAACTTCTTCAACAAATTCCCTCCCTTCAATTTGCTCAATCTTTTGTAAAATGTGTGGCGTGGTGGTCGAATGGGAAAAAAATGACCTCAAGCACTTTTAATTAGGTCCAACAAGAGTGTGTGCCTATTCCTAAGAAGGTGCATGCATTCTTAGGAACATACACACAATCCTATCGACGAGTCTATGAGTCATGATGGGTGGCAGTTTGAGGTTTTTGAAACCCGTGATATCAATAATTCATGTGCATTCGTAGGAACATGGACACATTCCCGCGTGAACGCATTCATGGTCACCCCATTGCCACTATTTTGTCCATCAAGATCGTGGACACACTCTAAAATAATTATGAACTTGTTGTGAAAGAAATTAGAGGACTATAAAATAGAAATAGATCTCAACCACATTCAATATTTTTGGAATTTGATGTTACACACCATATACATGAGTTTACACAATCACATCGATATTAACCATGTCAAGCCCTTCGAGAAGGAAAAAAAAAGATAATGGTACTCTAAAAAAAAAATGAGGCTATGGGAGATTCCCATCTTGCGTATATGTTACCATCACTTAATCGAACAACTATGGTATCTACTATTTTAGGTCCATTTGCATGCCACACTTAACAAAATAACCAACAAAATAACCATTGTACCTATTAAGTGAGGGACATTTGTGTTGGGTTAATCTTGACTTAAGTTGTTAGGAAAACTTGATACAATCAATGATGGGTTTAACATTCATGCTTTATGGGCCATGGTATTGGGTAACCCATGGTATAGAATGTGAAAAATCCTATTTAAATACTTGAATAACTCCATTGTAAAAGGTGAATGAAGATATATCTTTGAAAGTTAATTTTTTCCTTACAAAGGGATTTTACGGTAAAAATCTCTTGTGCACTTTCTGATTTCTTTGTCATTGTTGATGTTAGTTATGTCAGAATGTTGGATTTTACATTTGGTACCAAATCAAGGAGAACTTGGACTCTCTAGTAAGAGTGGTTTGATAATGGAAGCAATGGATATAAAAGATGGTAATGAAACAAGTAGAGTATTTGAGCATCAAATTCTTAGGCATACAATTGTAGGAA
>JZKD02S0291642.1:0-20124 GCA_000966675.3 Picea glauca | reverse complement strand
ATTATCATCAAGGAAAATACATATTACATTACATAAATCATCAATCAATCAATCCTTTTGCATCAATCAATCACTTGACATCAATCAATCAAACCATTGGCATCAATGACAACATAATCCAACATATGGAACATAAGCCATTTTTCCAACTCAATTGGGTTTACCACTTTTAAAATTTTTACAAGAAGAGTTAGAAGAACCCAATGATATCCAAAGGAGAGTTTTTCAGATGATTGAGGTTCAACAGGTCAGAGAAAAGATGGATAAAAAATTTGTTGTTCACCAGAGAAAAGTCAAAGCCACACTTGATAAGGGAACCAAGAAACATGTTTTCAATGAAGGAGATTTGGTATTAAGGTGGGATGCTAGAAGAGAGGACAAAGAAAAACATGGTAAGTTTGACAACTTATGGTATGGTCCTTTCAAAATAGCCAAGGCCATGAATAAAAATACTTTTCTCTTACATAATACAGATGACACTAAAATTTTTGGAGGCCCAGTGAATGGGAGGTTGTTGAAACATTATTTTCTTTAAATATTTATCAAAGGTTTTAGTTTGTACAGTAGGTTTTTATTTCAATAAAGACTCCATATACCTAATGGTATTGTTTTTACATAGTTGTGTTGTAAATAAAGGATGAAAGAGAAGAGAAATCATAGAATCAGAAGCAAGGTAAAGGCATTGGTCTGGAGATCTTAAAGTTTTCTCATTAAAACTTTACCCCTAGACGGAGTCAGTGTTAGTCTCTAACTTTGCTCTTGATTAAGTGAGTATCCCTAATCCTAAATCCTCCCTTCTTATACTTTGTTTCTTGAATTTTGACTTTTACCCCTTGGTTTGATTTTTCATGTTTTGCATTTTTACACTTTAAAATGATTTTCTTAAGTTTTTGAAGATTTAAGACTTGATTTGATGAGATTTGTCACATCACTTGTCTATTTTATTTTTGAAAATTCAATTTTTTTTCATGTCATGAATGGCGCTATAAGAATAGTGTTATTCCTGCAGCGCTAAGGATAATTATGTTTTGACATGCACTAGCTAACCCAGATCTCATCATAATTGCGCAAATCGTGATTAGAGGATCTGCATGCTCTCCACGATMTTTTCTTGAGTTGATGATGCAATTTTTACCATCATATGCAAGGGATCAAGTTGTACCATCCAGGACCTGCATCAAATCAAACATGTATTGATATTATTAAAAGAGATGATCATCTTTTATTCTAATGTATCGAATATTGTGTGTAGATATTGAATTGGAAACATGAGGGATTTTTGGTTTCTAACACTCAAAGGTTTCTAAAATTTTCAGTTCCAAATCACGCAGAGTTGTTTACAGAATTATACCAGAAGTATGGCATCAAAGAAGAGTGGACAGATCATTAGATTGGAAATTGATGGCACAAAATTTCTTGAATCCTATCCACAAATGGCGCAGAGGTTTAAAGATGCAGGTTAGTTTGAGTTTTTCACAACCTTCCAAGCACATGATGAACATGTCTCAATGATCTTCTCACAAAACTTTGATGGTTTTGAAGTTTTAATTGGGAAATTGTTGATGATGGTGACTGAACACTCAATTGCAAGAGCTTACAAATTTTCCATTGGTGGAGAAAGGTGGTGGAAAAAATAGAATGTGGTTATGGAGTTCGAGAATCAGTTCTTGATACCATAAAAACAAAATCCTAATTGGAAAAAAGGGATACCACATAACTAGATCAGAAAGGAGTGGCATACTTCTTTGATAATCATTCATAGGTATATTACGTGTGAGGGTAGGATTTCACTAGTTTACATTTATCATATCAGACTGTTAATGCACATTAATGGAGATTACCCCCTCAATTTACCCTATTTATTGCTAAAGAGTTTATATAAAATGTCCAAAAGGGTGCAGTCGCATCCTGCTATAGCTAAAGGCAGTGTTTTCCACCAAGTTTTGATAAAGACATTGCTTGTCTCTTCTTTGAATGAAGTCCATAGACCTTGGGATTGGCTAATACAGTCTCTAAGTAATGATCCACAACCAAGAAAATCTAAAAATACCAAAGGGAAGAGATCATGTATACAGAAACAGATTGGTACAGTCAATGAATCCCCATTTAAAGAAGAAGCATCAACAACTAGGGTAACAAGGGCCAGAAAAGGAAGATGCAAACTCAACAAGTTGTTGTTGATGCCCCTGTAGGTAAAGTTCAAGAAGAAGCTACCACCAGTAGAGGTAAGAGATTAAAACCAAATGCAAATATGGACATGTTTCTTGATCCAGAGATAAAGATGGAAGTAGATACAGATGAAGATTATAATGTAAACCCAATTCAATCTGCATTCAAGCATAAACAAAAATTGACAAGTAAGAAAAGTGCCAAGGGAAAAAAATAGGGGAAGAAATCTACACCTATGCCTAAATACTCTAGGAGAAACTCCACTAAGATTGTCAACAAATTCAGGTTAAACTCTAAGGCTATGTTTGATCCATCCATTAAAAAATAAAACCTTATAGTCATAGAGGATAACTTTGAAGAAATTAAAAAAATATTAAAGGAGCAAGCAGAGATACATCCATTGCATAGGAATAAAAAATAAAATAAAAAATTGGGTAAGGCACAAGGAAAAGGAAAACAAGTTGCTCAGTACTCTACAAGACCTATACCAAGAGAAACCACTAGATCATAAAAAGATGAAGCAATGTTTAAAGGTACAAGTGGGGTTTCTGATGACAAAGACTATCATTCTGCAGATCCAGATAAGATTCCAGATCTCCCAGAGGCCAAGGACTCAGATAGTTTTGATGATGATCATAGTTCAGAATTATCTAGATACCAGATCAAACTGAGAAAACCTCAGGATGTTATTGACCTGAACAAGCTTGCACCTATAGAATAATTAGCAGAGATTAAAGTTAAGGTTAGAAGTGACAAATACAAGATTAAAGAGCTCCAGAAAATGGTGAAGAAGTTAAAGAAAGAAAAATCTCAGGTGGAGAAATGGAGTGCCAGACAACGAGAGAAGATATAGGGTTTCAAGAAAAAGAGAAAGGAACAAAAGGCATTGCTCAAGGAGCTACGAGAATCTAATTTCAAATTGTATTGGCACAATATTGTGTTCACAACCAAGATGAAACAAAGGACCACCAAAGCTAGTGCAATCATTATATCATGATAAGCCTTATGAATTCCATTCATCCAAAGTTTTGAAAGTTTTGATGCTATTTACTCAAGGAGTAAAAGATGATCAATTTGATTTTGACCTAATGGATTTTGATAACTCGAATGGATAACTCAATCAAGATTAAGTCCAAATTTTGTGGGATTTGATAAGTTGTTGTAAAATTATTTTGGGTTAAGCTATTGAGATTTTTATTATATTGGAAATATAGGTGATCGGTTGAGATGATCCTCCTAGAAGATAGGAATTGACTAGATCCTGTTACTAACATAACACTAGAAAATAGGATTTGTTGTCATTTTCTATATAGTTAAATAGACATATGAAATACTGTATTAAGGTCGAAAGGTTGAGTTTTCAGGGACCTATTTTGAACTCTTTGTAAGACAATTCTATTCCACAGTGATACTTAATGGAAAATACATGTTGATGGTCAGATTTTCTCTCATTTCATGTTTATTTCTTTTCTTGCTTGAGATCATTTTTCAGTTGCAATCTGTTGGCGCTTGACCAAGTTTTGGGAGTTTCTTGGTCATGTTGACCTATTTTGGGACTTTGAAAGCCTGTCGAAGGAGGAGCGCAAGACGAAGCAGAGATCACGGGATCTTGGCCCCTTTTTGGGCCCCTTTCTGGGTTTTTGGGAATATGTAATGGGAATGGGATGTCAGCCCATGGGTTTAACCATGTTTAGGCCTATTTTGTATGTATAAATAGAAGGATACAAAATGTAAGAAGGAGGAGAATAACGCATCTATTTGATGTGAATGTATGCTAAGTGCGAGTAGAGTCTGTAAGTTCTTTGTGTATGACTGTAACAGACTTGCAGAGCTAAGTGCAGGTCCTTGTAGCAAATTGTGGAGGGATTAGTTTTGTAACATAAGGAAGAAGGATCTAGTGAGCTGCACAGATATTTTGTCCTATGCGGAGTAAGGGTTTTGAAGGCTTTGTGCTTGTAACCAATTGACTGAAGACAATAAAGAAGAAGAGTTGGTGGACATAGCCCCAAGGTGGGGGTGAACCATGTAAACACTGTGTTATGTGATTTGTGCTTTGTCTTGATGTGTTCACATGTTATTTTCTAAGTGATTTGATATGTTTAGATATATCTACTTCTTCTTTGTGCTTATGATATGTGATAATATTAGATCTGATCAAGATAGTCATGCTTAGTTCTTGTTATGCTCATTCTGATCCATTTATATGCTAAGTGCTTAAATATTGTAGATTAGTGTGAATGTTGTGAAGCTCTGTTTTATCAGTGAAGTGAATTGTGATTTCATATTAAGGGAATGATGGTGCTAAGAGCTATATTACGTGTTATAATCACATATTTGTGTCTCAGCTAAGGTTGCAGACACCTGAGTCTTGCAACCACCCCTGCCTCTACCTCGGGTGAGACTTCATCTGCCTCGCAGGTTTTGCTGAAAGGGTCAGTAGTTAGGGATTTTTTGGTGTGTTGTTGTAGCGTTGAACCCTGAGTCTGCCCCTGTGCCAACAAATGGTTCTGTTGCCAGGACCTGAAACTATGATTGTTGGGAACTGAGAAAGAAGAAGCTTTGTGCAAAGAGTTGACCTGGAATCTTTGTGCGTAGATATATACCTTAGTGTGCAGTATTCTACTTGACTTATAAAGCTCTGTGCTAAAGAAAGAAGCCAAATCTGAAGAAAATAAGTCAGATCTGAAATAAAGAAGCCCGATCTAAAGAAAGAAGATTGAATCTGAAGGAAAGAAGCAAGATCTGAAAGCTTTGTGCTCTAAGAAAGGTAAAAGTGAGAATTTCTTATTAAAAGAGGTAAGATCTGCAAGCTCTGTGCTCTGATAAAGGTAAATATAGTAAAAAAATTTAGATCTGAATGCTTTGTTCTTTGTAGAAGCAAGATAAGTGGAAATTTTTGTTTCTAGAGTATGGATCTAGGTATGTTTAATAAAATTTGTCCTAGTTTTAAAAATAGGGTATTGATAGACGAAAGAACATTTGATATTAATAGATCTAACAAGAATAGTGAAAGATATGTTATACCTATGCATAGAAACATTGTTTGGACTAATGAATGGATGTAGGATCCCAGAAATAATATATTGCAGGTTAGCTCCTATGATCCTAGTGCGTAGTACAGAAGAGGTTGGAGATCATTCAAAAGAAAGAGAAGATTAACCCTCTATTACTGTTGCAGAAAACTAGGACATCCTGCTAAAGAATGCCTTGGTGGAAGACCTAGTTGCCTCTATCGTAAAGCTCTATACCATGAAGTATTGGATTTCCCTAGAATGATTGCTAAGCTTGAAAGAATGAATCTGAATCAAGAGAACCTTAAGGTAGCTCTAGAGGCTATAATAGAACCCCAGAAAGAATAAGAGAAGGTATTTCTACAAATGAGAGAAACCTTGAATGACCACTGACATGTCAGATTATCAAATATCTTCAAAGGAAAAGAATGCATCAAAGAAAGAATAGGAGACTTTGACATTGACTATGTTCTAGATGAAGAAACATAGGTGAATATCATGACAGAGAGAACTTGGGAAGCTATAGGGAGGCTTGTTATGATTCCTTCATTAGGAGGACTAGGGTTATTCAGAGGAAAACTGGTAAAACTATGTGGAAGGCTTGCTTAGATACCTATGACTGTCAATGGAACTTCGACAGAGGAAGATGTTGAGATTATTAAATTTGTTGAAGACCGCGCCCCATTTACCATGTTAATAGGAAAACCTTGGATTGACAGAGATCAAGACAAACAAAAGAAAGAAGAAGAAGTCTTGGAGCAGAAGAAACATGAGTTAAAACATGAGTTAAAATATTTGATCGAAGAACATGAGAACAAGTTGAAGATATTTAACACTAGAAACCTAGATGTCGAAGCTGCAATAACATTAGAAGACTCACAAGAGACTAAAGTACCTATCTCATAAAAATAAGAGGTGTTACCCCTGAGTCCTAGGAGAGAATCTCAACAGTGCAAAGTAACTAAAACCACATAAGACAAGAATCATAATGGAAAATGAACTACCGAGACAAAGCTCACTAGAAATAAGGCTAGGATGAAAAGTAAGAAGAGAGCTAAGTTGCAAAAGGTTCCCGAAGGAACTTCGCAGACAAAAAAAATTCAGAATTGGAGCTTCGCTGGGATATCAAAATAGTGACACATGGCACATTTCCATGGCGAAGAAATATAGTCAGTAGGGATATTATAACTGTCTGATCAATGCTCTGAACAGGCAGAAAGTAAATAAAGGTCCATCATCAGATCGTTAGACTGCATCATAACAAATCGAACAAGAGTTAATGGAGGCTCATAACCATTGCAAGTGAACCGTTTTTGAGTTGCCTACTTATCCCGTCATGCCATGCACAGAGAACAATTTTGTTAACAAAGAATTTGAAGCTCACAGACTAAGAGAATTTTATACAATGATCATTGCACTATTGTTGTTTGTTCTAGTGTCGTATCTAAGATCATCGTGACCCCAATAATTTTAATCTTGAGCACGTATGTTCGATGAGCTCACCACAGTTGAATAATCAGTAATGGAATTTCTCCTCGACTTAATGACTGAAAGAGTCATGTCGGAGAGAGGAGTGTCTATAGGTGTACAAGCATCTTCGACGAGAGGACTGTCGACCTCTCCATCCACTGCTCGAGCTAGTCCATCTCGACTAGTAGATGAAAAGAAAACTAAGAATAGGGATGATATAGCGAATGCTAAGTTAATCTTGAGTATATTACCCACCTATCTACCCCCTCTGAGCGGTGCGATAAATATTCACAATGTTCCTAGAGAATTTGAGTACGCTTTGGTCACTGCGTACCTCCTGCAAGGGATATGCGCAGTGCGCAAAGACTAAGATAATATCGTAGCATTTAAGTTTAGCGAATTCAACCTCAGTGACAGGAAGGTGTACAACACGTTTTCCCCACACAGGTATCTGACAGAACCAAGGGAAAGAACTTGAAGATCGACCCCCAGTCATGGACCATGAACCTTGCGTAGTCCACACTACTCAATGTCATGAAGATTCCTCACTTCAGTAGGCACCAAGAAGTGAACGCATGCGTCAAGTTATTGTTGTCCTGCTACCATGGAGGATATTTTTGTTTGAACCGTTGCAACACAATGGATCTGACGTTGATCAATCAGATCACAAGGCTAAGCATACAAGGCCCTGACCCACAGGATTTCGATCCCGGGAAAACCATGGATCGCGCTCTTGTGCAGAAGATTAAAGACACGTACAGAGATGTTGAGAAAGGAACAAGAGGCTACAAGGTAGCCTCTATCCAGATCGACGTAGTGCACCTAGCCTAGAAATTGATCGCAGTAAAGTTAGTTCACAAGAACTGACCCACCCAAGTGATTGGATTTATATTCGACCTCGTAGGAAAGTGCGCGGAGGGCCTACAAATGAATTGGGAGAAGTAACTCATAAACTAGTTGGAATTGGACTGTAGTGAAGCGCAGGACCAAGGATATGAG
The DNA here is from genome assembly GCA_000966675.3 of Picea glauca. Lineage (NCBI taxonomy): Eukaryota > Viridiplantae > Streptophyta > Pinopsida > Pinales > Pinaceae > Picea > Picea glauca. The sequence continues at coordinate 12,475 of JZKD02S0291642.1, read as the reverse complement.
TTCCACTTTAGTTGGCTTGTCATCTTAATCACTTTTATTGCATGGCAGATGCCGGAAGGTGTGACCTTCCTGGACATTGAGCCCTTTGAACCTCTGGCTGTGAAGTTCAGTACACTGTGGTACTCTAGTGACATGAACAAGAAATTGAAATCAAATGCCATCTTCCACACTTATTACAACCAGCTAAAGACAACCATATAGTCTAAGCCTTGTGTTAGAACCCTATAATTTATAGGGAAATCAGTTTTTTGACTGATATCTTTTTTGGGTAAAACATAGATTCCTCATGGTGCATAGTGAAAATGAAAAGTTGACAAAAAGTTATCAATACCTCTCCAAAGGTGTCACAAATAAATGGTGTTTTTATGTGCTATGGATCTTTATAGCATCTATCTGTGAGGTTTATTATACTTCTCCTAGTGGTGATTGGGCAAAAGTAATTCAATTTTGGTTTATTTTAAAAATGTTTTGGTGCTTAAAATATTGTTTGAAATATATTTAAACAAAGAATGTATTTGCCAAGGGCCAATCTCCAAGTGCTCAACACCGAGAGATATTCTTCACATATTTAGCCACGCACCTATGGTCATCAACAACATACAAGTCAGTGCCCATGAGCCAGCGCCCAACACAAGTAAAGCCAAGGCAAAGGACCTAAGTGCCATGTACCAAGTCATATGAAGGAGGAGCCCATGAAGGTTTTGTATATTACTCAGCGCATCAAATAATGGTGGGATCATTCACATATATCATCACCTATATGAGAAATAAAAAATTATATATACAGTGTTGACCAAGTGTCAAACGTGGAATCCTCACACACTTAGCTATGAGTTTACAAATGACAATTGTGTTCATTGAAGTTCACCAAAATCCAAACTAAGTCAACAGTCATTTAATATTAATTGTATAGATCTGAGTTTTGATTACTCTGTTTGATGCCCCTTTCCTTGATCCAGCATCTGTTGCGGTAATTGGGCAAATTGGCATTTTTACAAGGCATTCAAAGACATACATTTACTTCACAAATGAGGGTGAAGTAGAATTCAATAATGCCATCGATTCTAAAGAGAAGGAATTGGAAACTGTATGCAATAATTTTAAAGAGGAAATGGTAACAGAGAAAAATAATCTGATCTGGATTCACCCCTGATCATGTTGTTATGCCTTGTACTCAAAGTTGTCATCTAGTCAGGTACTACAACAACAGTTACCCCTGGCTCTCTCAAAATCCTTGAAGAATCCTGTAGAGCTTGATGACTTAAGAAAGGCCCCTATTCATGATGGTGTTGCTATTGTGAATTATCTTGCATGGCTTGATAGACATGTGCAAGAGATCTATGGAGCTGCTGGTTATTTATTTGAAGTCAAGGGGTCGAACAAGCGAATGTACTTTGTGAAAAAAAGTTGACTGAGATATCATTGAGTGACAAGTTAGAGTCATTCCTTCCAGATAAAGAGTATTTTAAGGGCTTAATCTTTCCAACAATTTCATCAATGGGTCCAAACGTTGCTATCATTCATTATACACCGGACTGTGAAACATGTGTCGAATTGCATCCTGACAGTATTTATTTGTGCGACTCTGGAGGACAGTGTATGGATGCCACAACTGATATTACATGGACTATGCACTTTGGTAAGACTTTAGCACATGAAAGGACATTCTACACTACAGTTCTCAAGGGTCACGTAGCACTAGACACTGCAGTGTTTCCCCAATGGCATGACAGGACATGACCTTGATATTATTTCTAGAGTTCCTTTATGGAGAGATGGTCTTGACCATCGTCATGGGATTGGTCATGGAATTGGATTCTATCTCAATTTCCATGAAGGTCCTCACTTGATAAGATTTAGACCTCAAGCTTGTAATGTGACTTTTGAAGTTTCGATGACAGTAACTAATGAGCCTGGCTATCATAAACATGGGAAATTTGGTATAAGATTTGAAAATGTGTTGATTATTGAAGAAGAAATGGAGAATGCACACATGCAAGAAAAATGCCAAATCTGGATGAATAACACATTCGAGTGTTCATTGGTGTTAGCAAAAGGCCCTTATTCAGAAATAGAAAAGTCATTGAATATGGATTTTATAGTGTACATGAGCCTTTTGAATTTGAGACCAACAAATCAAAAGAAAATTCTCAGTTTTTAAGGGGGTCTACTGATACTGGTTGCATCTTTTGTTACCAGCTGGATATGATAACCTTTGATGACTTGTTTGATGGCAAGAATAACATCTATAGGTGGTGATCATATTTTTTTTTCACGCACCATAATAGTTCACAAAAGATGAGGTGACAATATTTGAAAGTGCTTGTAGCTATGGCATTTGCACAGCTGCTGAGAGTTCCTCGCCGAGTTTTCTATCTTTAGTTTTCATACAGATTTTTAGCCAAGAGATCAACAGTCAATCCTAGATTTTCGGGTGTCAAATTATTATTCAAAAAGATTATTCTTAACTGCTCAAGGCATGAGGGAAACTAACCTTACGGGTGGTAGAGTATCTCTTTTTCCCAGATAGAGGACCAAGAGTCAAAGGGACAAGTGGCCATTAGTTCCATAATTCGAGGGATAAGCATCAACAACCTTCCAACAAGTTCGTGACAACCAAGCAACAGTTACCCAATTTAATTTTCCTTTAATTTACTATTACAATATATTTTGTTTATTCTAAGAGACAGTTTACATGTGTCAATCATGGTAACCATTTTCTATTTTTAGAAAGCAGAGAGAGGACTCAGGTTTGGAGGACCAAGAGTCTCTTTACCTATATGAAGGCACATGTAAAAGATGCAGGGGGGTTCGACCTGTGAGTAAGTGCATTCCTTTTTGCTGGACTATGGTCCTTCCTATTCCGGAAGGTTTTGTCTGTAATCTTTAAATGATCGATCAGAAATAGGCAAGCTATTGAAAGGATTCTTGTGTTGAGATGTTGGTGGCATTTCCTTTCTCTGTTAAGTGTTTTTCCAATTATCATTTCATTTATTTTCAAATTCTTATTGTCAAGGAAAATTAATAGAGAAGAATTTATTGGAGAAATACTCTGCATCTAGTTCTTGATAATCTTTATGTTTCTCTTCTAAAATCTCAATTTTGGAATTCTTAACTGCTCCTTTGCTTGGCTTTTTTCCTCCCCTATTTCTTCCTCCTTTGACATCATTCAAACTTAATTCAATCCAAAATTTCCACTACCTTGCCCTGTGTAGGAGATTTTTCTAGATCTAAGAGTGAATCATATATTTAAGCGCAGACCCCATTTGCCCAATGGCCCTCCTTGTTGTCCCAAACCAACCATTTAAAAACCAAAAACCTCGATCCCTCATAACTAGCCTAATATATTATTACAAACCAAGCTAAATCATACAGAGAGAGCCCTCTCTGAGTCTTGGAGGGCTAGATCCAAGACTCCAAGCGGTTGAAACAGTTACCTCTGTCAATTTCTTCCTTAGCCTGAGAAATTATAGAGTGAGAACACCTCATATAACCCTGAACACTATCCATAGGTTTAGGCCCCAGATGAAATTTAGCATGGACCACCATTTCATCTATATCACAGCATGCGTTGATGAGAATAAACAACAGTTGCAGTCATACTACAAGCTGATGGAGGAAGACTTAGAAGATATTACTAAGGAATGGTCGACGAACCTCCTCATCCTAGTAGACCCTATGGATATGTCTGACTTAGATAGTCCAGAAGCAGCACATGATACACCTGGACCTAGAAAGATAAATAAGATCGAAGAGGTCCATGATTTAGACAGCGCATTCGTGAAGACCGCTTCCATCTCAACACATCAAGGAGGAGATGGAGGAGAGATAGATGGTGCAGAAGTTGAACAGAATAAAGGTGAGGTTACACTACCTAGAGAAGAGGAGGACCCCTCAAAGAAAAGGAAGGTTTCCTCTCCGAAACCTTCTTCAAGGAAGAAATCTAAAGCAAGCAGGACCAAATTTGAGGCCACCCTCACCTCAGACGACTTCGACTTCATCGTCGCAACACTGAATGATGCTTCACTGGAAATAGAAGAGAAGCAAGAAGCTAAGTAGGAGGAGGTGTTCAATCATATCAAGGTTGAACTTCAAGGAGTGCAACAGGCACTACAATCTATCCGTGCAGTTTCCATTGTGCCTATGCCATCGAAAACACCAGAACTAGGAGATGAGTCGTCTCAACTCCACCAGTTCGTTGATACAGTTGAAGCTTACCTTCGATGAGCACATGATGAGACAACGCAAGCCACCCGGGATTTAGCACAAGTACAAGGAGTCCTTGAAGAGAAATGCAGTACTGTAGAATGGGAGAAGCTTTCTCTCCAAGTAAAGTCCGATGAAGAAAAATCCCAGTTGCATAAAGAGAAGGAACAATTTCTCACAGAGCAACTCAAACTTAAGGAAATGGTCAACATAGCACTTCGCTCTATGACAGTTGTCAAAATAAAGGATGAAGAGAGAGTTCCACAGTAGGTGGTGCAACTCAAAGAAGTTATCCAACAACTTCAGCAATGCATCGCAGATCTAGAATTACACACTGTACCCGAGACCCCACACGATGTAAGGGACTAGCGAGAAGCAATTGCCTACAATGTAATTGACATATTAAAATCGCTTGCATTGGAATGCAAGCAGCTGAGTAACCGCAACACCCAGACATATGAAAACCTCACTGAGAACCCGAAGTTACAGACACTGGAGTCGCAGCTCTAGGAAGCAAAGAAGCATGCAGATACACTATAGGCATAGCTGAAGGCCCTGTCGGCTGTAGAAAGAATGAAGTGGTCTCAAGAACAATGCACAACTTAGAAACCAATCCATATGCTTCAAAGAAAAGTGATGTAAGTCACTCAATGACTTCAACCTGTGCAAGATAATACATGCCATTTGTTTACAGAGGTAGAGAGACGAGGATCAGAGTTAGAATAGGTTGTCACCACAACAGAACAATGCCTAGAAGGGCTAGTGAATGACATAGTAATCCAAGAGTTCATCAAACAAGAGGCCACATCAAATAAGAAAGTCGAAGAAGCTCGATCCAATCTTGAGGCATTCGAGGTAGAATTTCTCAGACCAGAGTGACTCGGGACAAACCACAGGTGAGTGTTGGGGCAATGTTGGCCCTTGACCAAGTTTTGGGAGTTTCTTGGTCATGTTGACCTATTTTGGGACTTCGACATCCTATCAAAGGAGGAGCACAAGATGAAGCAGAGATCATGGGATCTCGACCCCCTTTTGGGACCCTCTTTGGGAATATGTAATGGGAATGGGATGTCAGCCCATGGGTTTACCCATGTTTAGGCCTATTTTTTATGTATAAATAGAAGGATAGGCAATGTAATAAGGAGGATAATAATGCATGTATGTGATGTGAATGTATTCTAAGTGCGAGTAGAGTCTGTAATTTCTTTGTGCATGATTGTAAGAGACTTGCAAAGCTAAGTGCAGGTCCTTGTAGCAGATTGTGGAGGGCTTAGTGATGTAACACAAGGAAGATGGATCTAGTGAGATGTGCATATCTTTTGTCCTGTGTGGATTAAGGTTTTTGAAGGCTTTGTTCTTGTAACCGATTGATTGAAGACAATAAAGAAGAAGAGTTGATGGATGTAGCCCTAGGGTGGGAGTGAACCATGTAAACATTGTGTTATGTGCTTTGTGCTTTGTCCTTATGTGTTCACATGTTATTTACTAAGTGCTTTGATATGTTTGGATAGATCTACTTTTGGTTTATGCTTATGATATGTGAGAATATTAGATCTGATCAAGATAGTCATTCTTAGTGCTTCTTAAGCTCATTTTGATCCATTTATATGCTAAGTGCTTAAATACTGTAGATTAGTGTGAATGTTGTGAAGCTCTGTTTTATTAGTGAAGTGAATAGTGATTGCATATCGAGGGGCTGACAGTGCTAAGAGTTGTATTAAGTATTATAATCACATATCTATGTCCCAGCTAAGGTTGTAGACACCTAAGTCTTGCAACCAACCCTACCTCTACCTCGGGTGAGACTTCATATGCTTCACATGTGTTGTTGAAAGGGCTGGTAGTTAGGGATTTGTTGGTGCGTTGTTGTAGCGTTGAACCCTGTGTCTGCCCCTATGCCAACACAATGCATTGTTTTCTTGGTCCTAATTAATACAATAAATATTTTTATATTATTTTTTATTATCAAGGTTTGATTTTCAAGCACATATTCTTATTTCTAAATTACATTTTGAGATAAGAAATCCATATGGGGTTGACAAATTGAATACTTCCATATTTACTCTCTTAATTTTCCTTATTTATCTGATCTATTTATATGGATACCCTTTCAAAAATCAATGGGATATCTCTTGGCTTTATTCTAAACTTCATGTTTACCTTGAAACCCTAAACCAGATTTCAACCATCCTTAAAAACCAATTCATAAAACCCTTAAAATGTTGTTGCAATAACCTGATGATGCCATAGCTTTCCCTCTCATAGTCAAGTGCAACTTTAGGGACTAACAGGGTCGATAGTGCTATATGTCAAGTCAAGTGATGAGTCAAAGACATAAACCACAAAATGAACCTAGGCTATAAACCATAAGTGTGGTCCAAAATGTGAACCAAAACCCAAGACTTTATTTGTTTAGACTAACCTAAGAAAATCAGAAAGGGGAAAATAAAATAAACTTAAAGACTAAAGGATAACCCATGACAACTTCATGTGATAACAAAGTGTTTATAATTTTTTTGACCTACAAGTCCCTTGTAGAAAAAAAATATAGACATCAAATTCAAAGGTTCAAAACATATAATAGAGGAAAATATGTGAACAACAATTTTACAAATTACTACAATGCACATGGTTACCAAATGCAACACTCTATTCCATATACACCACAACAAAATGGTGTAGCTGAGAAAAGTAACTGCACATTAAAAGAAATGGCTAATTGTATGATCCAATATAAGGGATTAGATATTAATTATTTGGAAAAATATATTAACTATGCAAATCACATAGTAAATTACACTCCTACAAAGTTTCTAAAAAACATAACATAGAAAGAAGCATGGAATAAAATTAATCCATATGTAAGCCATGTTATCACATGATTTGTACTTATGCAAATCCCAAATAAGTCTCCCAAACCTATGTAACTATATAAAATCCTACCACTATCACCTTAGTAATAAATTCCCTCTTTTTAGTGATGGAGGAGGTCCACCACAAGGGAGGCTCCCCAGGTAACCTCAAGGGGTCAAAGTAGAAAGTATTGTAGCCAAGCCTACCACCCCCTCTCTCGATCACCTAAAGAAAAGTCCAGGTCAAGGAAATAGAAGGAGTATGAAGTTGTTTAAGTACCTTCTCGGAACAAGAATACTTTATATCAAATATATGATTGTTTCCAAGTCGAAAAATGTAAAAACTACTCCTTGAAGACACTAGAGAATGAAATTTCTATGGCTGTTATGAATCTGCAGCAATGAATAATAGTACAAAAATAGTAAGTAAATTATAACAACAAAAATAATTATCAGACATAAATGAAACAATTGACAATGTAAACTTTGCACACATACACTAGAGTAATATCCAATCGTTATAAGTAATTTATGAACATGTTAGGCCACCTTTTCAAGAGTGTATGTAACAAATAAGAGTGTATTCAGATGCTTTTAGATAACTTTTGCAACTGCAGCAAGTTAGTGAGTGTTTGTGTTATCAAAATTAGTATAAATCTTGGGAGAATTAAAAGAGTGTATTTTTATCAATTTCACCACAAGAGAGCTATAAAACTAGTTCCTTTGAGGACTATGGGGTCTTTACAACAACAATGCAACAATGCTTAAATATTCATCTAGAAAATACTAAGAGGTAGGGCTTAAACTCTAAGGTTCTAGCACATTAGGGCCTTAGGGTTTAATCCTTGAGGATAATGATTTATAGAGTGCAAGCACTTTTAGGCTCTAGCATCATTTTATCCCTTCTTAATACTTCAACTAGGTCAGGAAATCAAATATCTAGGGATAAAATCCTAAAGTGATAGCACTTTAGGGATTTAGGAGTCTAACCCTAGCAAGGATGCCTTCTCAAATTTTGGACAAAATTGACCTTGTGAGAGGAGGAAGCACTTATTCTCCTCTCTTAGGGTTTCACCAAGCAAGACTTCTAGCATGAAAAGGAGAAATTATCATGAAATGTTGATGGAACAAAGATAATATTGCATAAATTTCACTGAATTCACTAAGATAGCATGAGATAAAACCCTAATTGTAGAAATTTCACTTAAAAATCAGAAAAAACATCCACAAATTGATCATCCAGGCAAGTCACATAAGGTAGAAGAGCTAGCCCAAAGAGGGAGAAAATTTCATACTTGTTCTCACAAATGGTGAGTAATGAATGATGATAAAATGAAATGAGAAGGTCCTCTATTTATATGAGTCCTTATTAACCAATTTTTCCACTAAAAATTGTCAACAAAAAATTAGAAGAGCGTCGACCCCCTTTATCTTCCTTTACAATATGCAAAAATGAAAAATAAATAAAGTAAAGCCCTAAAAAGGGTGATGTCATTCCCTAGAAGGGTGACATAGGGATGAAAAATGAGATGTCAAGCCTCAAAGAAACGAACTTGGGCCTCCAAAGGCCATGTGTCATGCCCTCATTTGAAAAAATTCCATGCCATGTGTCTCCTCCTATCGAACCACCTTCAGAACCACATCATCCATCAAAACCTAGCCTCCAAGATCACATCAAGGGATAAAAGGAGACATCTTAGGCCTCCAAAAGCCACGTCCAAGTATAGAAGGTGAATTTATGTGTGTTAGGATATTTAGACACCTAGGAGTTAGTTAAGATCTACCTGGTCTAATATGTCATTACGTAAAAGTGTGTTTCTTTAATATGCATTAGTATGCATTTGTAGTTAGGAAATCTGACAGTCACGATATGTTCCCAACATAGGGTGATCTGACGGTTCACATTCTCCTCGGTTTTAATGGCCATTGATCCATGGATTAACATCTGATTGGTCCATGATATCTATTTAAATATCATGGAGGGTCATTTGTCGATGATCGATTGTGAGAAACTCTCTTGTAAAATCTACCAACCACGTCAAGACATTGGTGTGTTGATATTTGATCCGGTTGTATGAGTGGTTACTGAACATCATCGTCCTTTGTTGGAATACCTATGTTGTTGAACAATGTGTGGGTAATCACCCTAACCCTGCCTCATGAGGCTATATGTCCTAAAAAGGTGCAATTCTCATCATTAATGGTCTCCCACATGTGGGGTATTGAATCCATCCTATGGGATTTCAAGACGCTATGAAGGTTTGAGTGTCATATTTCCTTCATGAATAAATTTCACTAGGAAAGGTCCTACAAAGACAAACAAGTACACCCTCCAAGGGTTCAAAAGTCATAAGAATCATGCGAGTAAGCCACACTTAATAAAATAAACACCCAAACAAGTGCATTAAATCCACCCTTTTAAAATTAAACAAATGCTCCAAGACCTTGGAAACTTTTCCAAATTTAGGTATGGGAGGGGTGTTATGGTGCTCTATTGGGTAGGCCAATCCCCAATTCAAGGAATGTTTCCCAGGAAGACCCTATCTATATTATGTAATGAGTATGAGGTGCATTGGTGAAAGACTCTTGGGCATGGGGTTCTTGGCATATCAACGGTTCATATTGTCTCATTTATAGGTTCCTTTGTGGAGGGTGAGCTACATCTTTGAGTTCCACTTGTTTGTAATGAAACATATTCCAAGGCCTTTATTTGTCATTTCATTAAGTCCAAACATTTCATGCTATGTGCAATGGAAATAAAAGAGCATCGCAGTGCCACTTGAAGTTAGAACACATTGGGTGTTATGTGCACTGGAAATAAAAGAACACCGCAATAAACTCCCCCATTAAGTGGGGCACCTTTTCTTCATTTATTTTATTTAAAATTCCTTTATTAATTTAGATAAGAGTTTCATGGCTCTTAGGACTTTAGGGAATGCATTTATGTATGATTTCAACTACAACACCTTTGGGTCTTTATCCCCTTCTTCCCATGAAATGAAGTACAAAACCCTCTTTGGGTCAATGAACCTGAAAACCCAAAAGATGAGGAAAAGGAGGGGAAGAAGTGTGGAAAGTGGTAAGTATGAGTGGGAATGGTACAATTATCCTTCAAGGACACCCTCCAATAGCAACCTTTTTACCGAGGGTGACCAACTTACTAGGATACCATGACAACCACCAAGGTGAAATTAGGAAAAAGTTATAATTTCCAAGCAAACGTTCAATAATCAAGAAAGGAATCTTTGCAACATACTTAAATGATTAAAATATTAAAGTGAAACTTACAATGAGACTGGACTTGTTACCTTATGAAGCAAGTCTTGTTGTCTTCTGGGATCTAAAATAGTGTAGTGGATGCTACTCTGCTTTTGATGATGATGGTGAAGCATGGGGTAGAAGAGGGGCTTTGTGGGATGTGTTATCTACCAACTCTTGGCACTCCATGTCTACTACCTGCAGACCTTAGGACATCATCTCCTTATTTATCCCTAGGTTGGGGGGGTAACAAGTCACTCCCATGTATTTGGCATTGTAGCATGCAATCACATTCCCGATGAGAAAAGGAAATATTTATAGCCTAAAACTGAGAAGTGTATTTTTGTTTGATATTCTAAAAATGTCAAAGGTTATAGACTTCTTCAACCTCATTCCAATGAAATTATTATTAGAATATATGTTAAATTTGATGAAAATATATTATCATGTGAGTCTAATTCAATGTTTGTCCCTTCTTCATTCTGTGATCCATCTTCGATGTATGTGACATCTTATGTTCATATTCTAGTTTTTTCTTATTTAAATGATGACAGTGAGGATGAAAATCCACCTCCACCTTCCCACTTTCCTCGAGATAATCCCATTGAACATGGACATGCATCAACACATTTTCTTCCTATATGGGTCCATTCAACATGAGAAGTAGTTGGTGATATTTTTGGCGATCGTTCATATTAGCGTCAAACATATTATCTTTTGTCTCAAGTTTCAGAGACTCATGATCTAGAGACATTTGCAGAAGCTTTAGATCATCCATATTGGGATACAACAATAATGAAGAGTATCATTCTTTAATGGAAAATGATGCTTGGGATATTGTACCTCTTCCGAAAGGAAGAAAAATTACCATGTGTAAATGGGTGTATAGAAATAACTATGCATCATATGGAAGTCTTGAAAGACACAAGGCCCAGCTAGTTTCCAAAGGATTCTCTCATGTTGAAGGCATTGACTATGATGAAACCTTTTTTTTTTTGTTTGTTAGTTTGTCCATGACATGTGGGACTAACCTGTGGCTAACAAACCGTGACTCAGGGGCATATAAGCCATCAAATTAACTAGAGGATCACACCTAGCCTGAGCCACACCAACCCTTAACATGGCTGGATTTTTTGTCCCAGCAGGTTTCGAACCAGTGACTTTAACATCACGTAGTGCCTTAATAACACACGTTGTCATCGACTGTCCTATGCCTCGGGGACGACTATAATGAATCATTTTCCCCAATATCCAAAATGAATTTCATCATCCTTGTTCTTTCCCTTGATGCATCATATAAATGGGAGGTTCATCATATGGATGTTAAATCTTCCTTCTTGCATGGGTATTTTAAATAATAAATTTACATGGAATAACCTCCTCTCTATGTACATAATTACTCCAGCCTTATTTGTCACCTTAATAAATATATTTATGGTCTTAAGCAAGCTCCTCAAGCTTGGTATGCCAAACTAGGAAACTTTCTTCTTGATAATAGATTTTCTAGATGTCATTCTGACGCTAATGTCTATACCAAGAAAGTGGGAATCCATCTCATAATCCTTGTTCTTTATGTTGATGATCTTATCCTCACTGGTAGTGACCATAAAATTTTAAACCATGTGAAAACCATCCGTAAGAATAAATTTTAAATGGTCGACTTAGGTTATTTGAATTATTTCCTTGGCCTCCAAGTATTGGAAACCAAGGAAGGAATTTTTGTTTCCTAGTGTAATTATGCTTGTAACCTTCTTCATCTCTTTCACATGGAAGACTCTCAACCAGCCCCTTCTCCTTCCAATATGGAGTCAAACTTGTTTCCACTTGTACATCTCCCGAACTTGATGCCACTTTGTACCATCAATTATTTAGTAGCCTCTTATATCTCACATATATCCATCCTATTATTTCCTTTGTTGTTGGTATCGTTTCCAAGTATATGAAAAATCCCCATGAAATCCATTGGAAATCAACTAAAACAAAACTTCGTTATGTCTCGGGCGTTAGAAAAACAAGACCATGGAGAAATAAAATAAAACAAATGTGGAAACAAAACACAGAAGATACACAATACAATAGAGACACATATTTACGTGGTTCACCCAATGTGGGCTACGTCCACCAGAGAAATTGCCAGTTCCTTCCTTTATTATTATCCA
>JZKD02S0291631.1:0-20124 GCA_000966675.3 Picea glauca | reverse complement strand
CCTGGTGGTTGGCTCCTAAAAGCATTCCTCTAGAGATAGGCTCCTAAAAGCATTCCTAGAGTCCCTGGCCACTAGATCCTATCCTGGTGGTTGGCTCCTCTAGTGGTTAGATAGACCAATTATTTTTTATTGTTATCCCTAACAAATACCAACAACTTGAAGAGAGGTGCCTTCCATTAGTTCTACCCTTGCCCCTTCCCGAGCTTGCGAGGGCACCTTCAGTAAAGAAAGAAGATCTTTCAGTCCCTACCCGCACCTTACCCACGCTGGCAGGCAAGCTCACCCTTTGAGGGCAAGAAGTTAGTTACCCTTTGAGGCAAGGGCAAGAAGCTCGTATTTAATGTAGCGCTCGGGTCAACTCCCAGCTACGTGGCAGGATCCCGAGCACACAGACCCAGTCACGAAGCATGAAGTCCCAATAGGGAAGGCAAGCCAGTCACGAAGCATGAAGTCCCAATAGTTATTCTTTCCAGCTACTTACCAAAGAGACTAAGACTAATGGTTCACACAAGGCATGGGCCCGAGACTTGAGTCTTTCTTTCTACTGAAGTGGGGAGGCAGTCTTTCCAGCTGAAGTGGTGAGTCTCTTTCCAGCTGCTGATCAAAGAGATAAGGAAAGTTGGTCATAAGCTGGTTATTCTTTCCTTGCACACTTTGCGGCCGCTTTCACTTCGACTTCGTTACTTTCGTTTCATAAAGAAAACTGAGTGAACAGATCCTTAACGACTTACAAGCTTGGCAGGCGTTACACCCGGTGTAGGCAGGCGTTACATAAGGCATGGCAAGGCACACGTTACTTACATAAGGAGGGCACGTTATAAGCGGACCTATTTGAAGAGTAAGGCCCATCCCGGGCAGACGGTCCTGACTGGGCCCTCACCCTCCAAGGTCAGGTGAGCGATAAACTGCAAGAAAAGGTGGGAATACAAATAACTTTTATTTATTAATTTAAATATATAAGGATGGGAAGAGATAAATATTACAAGTTATAAATGGTAATATATTTTATAATGGGAATCAATATTAATTTGAATATGTGAAAATATGAATATGGCAATTTTTAAGAAATAACTTATTTTATAACAAAAATAAATATCAAGATATGTATATTTATTATAGTTATATATAGTTTAAATATTATTTATTTTTAAATTCTATTTTATAACGAGAATAAATTTGAAAAAAATATTAATTTGATTTAAATTTAGAGAAAATTGTTAATGATTTTTATCTTTTCATTAATTGATTACATGCTATTATGATTGATTATGTCATATTGATAAACTATAATTATAATGGTAACAATATGTAATTTTTTACATATTTGACATGGCAAAGCTGGTTGAAGTATGGGTACAATAATAGGATCGTGGTAGTTCAACAAGTGAAGTGGGCAATAGTTAGTTGTAGAAAGCAACAATATCAACAATATAACCAAATGATATCAAAGAAATAACGTCACAATGAGATAGTGTAGCAGAGTTGGGTGACTTTCATCCTTGGAGTTGGGTGAAATTACCATATTGACTTAGCTAGCATATTTTGCAAAGTTGGGTGTAGTATAGTTTGGTTGGTTTGTGGAAAATTGAGGTTTTCCACTTTGTAGGGAAACTTGGGGTTTCCACTTTGATAGAATTTATGGGTTTCCAGTTGTAACAAAACTTTGGGTTTCCAACAGACTTACGAGGGGCACGAGTTCTGGAAGACACTTGACCAACAAATATGTTGTGGATGTTACTAGAGACAACAATGATTTGAGGTAGGGGAAGGTGTAAGGTCTTGGGATAGAAGGGTGTAGAGATCCTCGCCCAAGTCCTCAAGGATATGGAACTTGGGGTTTCTTTGACACTTAAGATTCACACTTTTTGGGTAACTGGGAACCTTGATCACACAATCACGTCGAGGGACTTACCCAAGTATGAAGTGACCAAGTGAAGGGATGCACTAAATAGGTTGGGGTGAAATGACATGAGGAGCACTCCAAAGTTGGGGTGCATCAGCATGAGGATCACACCAAAGTTGGGGTGCAACTCTCCTAAGGGATGTGTTGGTTGATGGGAGCACCTGTTCATTTGGGCACATTGGGTCTCTGAAGGGGTGCGATGAATAATTTGGATGTATTGATCCATGAAGGGGTGTGACACACCCAACAGACGTGGTGGTTTGCTATGTCAACCTTATGAATCCATCTAAGAGAACAAGGGAGCATAACAAAGGGAGGAATATTTGAAGAACAAGGAGAGAAAGATCAAATCTGTGATTATAAGACAATATTGGACAAAGAGAGGTGAGCTCCTTCAAGGATCCAATTCACTCCACATGGAAAGACTTGTGACACAACACCCCCTGCCTCAGTAGGTTCTATGCTACCTCCCAGTCTTAGGATCATTCCTTATCTTCCCCTTGAGTCGGATTGACTCTTTTATTTCCCTACAGGAAATCCCACACATACACACATGAGTGTGTATCCATAGGTCCTTATGAGTTACGCCTGTACAACCAAGTACCAAGTGACAACTCACTCCCTTGTGATCACTGATGTGACCACAACCTTCACTGAAAGGGTACTTCGGGTTTCGTGACTTCATGATCCCAGATGTTAGTCCTCCTGTCTCTTCAATCCCCGAAACCTAAAAGGATAACAAAACTCGAATCCTCCCTTTAATTCTTCTTTGATGTTACCTCCAACTATGAACTGGGGTCCAAAATGCTTCGACACTTGGTATTTTTCATATCAGTGAACTGTAATGCTACAATTCCTTTCACCGATTCTCGAACCCACGATAACCTCTTGGCACAGATCAACAAATCTAACCTGCCCATGATATGACAGTCCTAGTTCTATTGGGACATCGCGAATCGGGAGTTCATGACTCTTGACTCCAAGTCACAACTTCTCCTCTTCCTGAATTCCTAAACAACAAAATTCGTGTGTGAGATCAATGACCATCGTCGATTTGAATCCAATGGTCTCTATTCCTCCTGGGATTATCAACACTGAAAGACATTCAACCTTAACCTTCTCTGTAGTCTGTGAGATCCAACACTCCATGGAAGTTCAGAACTTTTCCTAGAAGTGATTTCACTTTTCATTCAGACTTCTGAAAGACTCCTCCGTCCAAATACTCTTGCAACAACCCTTCTGAGACTTTTTGTCTTTTGGGTTTTTTCAACACATGCCTTTCCTTGAACTTTTCAATGTTCTTCCCCTCCTGAGATTTCACTTACAACTCAAGGATTCCAAACGAGTTTCTTGCATGCACTCCTTGAGACATTTGCAAATGACCTCTCATTATTCATCTCTCTCTCTCTCTCAACTATATGAACTCTTGTGCAACAACAGTCCTTCAACTTTCCTCTTGGTTGATAAGGTCTGACACCTCAACTAGTTTGTGGATGTCTTGCACGGCTCCATGTTAACCTTGCACTTATGCTGACATGAGAACAATCAACATCTGTCCTAAGATTTTTGAGGTAAAACTCGGACTCTCATTAACACACACCCTATGGACGTTCTCTCCACTACTTGCAGGAATTATGAGGAAGAGAAACATTCAAAACTCATACCTCCTCTGTCTGCGACTTCATACTCTCAACATGAAATCACAAGAATACATATAGCATTGAAATAAATGCAAGACAAAGAAACAAAACAACTGTAAACATACCATTCAAAAGATGTAAACAGTAAGCATAATAACACCATGAAATTGAGCCAAAGCTTTCATATACTAACTCAAGTATTCCTGTACATCGATTTTTCTTTGTGTTCTTTCTCTCTCTACAGCTCTGCAACTTAAAATGAGAATACCCTCTCCTACAATACAAGCGAGGATGTTTATTCTTCCATTTTCCCTCCTACAGCTCTAAGTATCATATCAAAATTAAAATCTACCTACTTAACATTCAATACAAATAAATTCCCCCATATCCGACAGATGAGAGAAACACTCAACATTTGTTTACAATCTCCAAAACATAAATGTAAATATGCTCTCCTATCTATTGCATTAATACTCTATCATTCAAATTAAAAATGCGTTCAAAATATGCGCTGGTGCATTTCTAGCTGTCCTCCTCTTTTGCACTTGCTTTCCTGGCTGCTTACGATGCTCTTACATCATACTCCTCTAGCTGAAAATTCATGAACTCTTGTTCATGAGATCCTGTAGCATCTGTCCATGTCTATGGATATCTGCTTCTCTTTCACAACTGGCATCCTCGATCGGTTGTCCTTTCCATTTCACCAGATATTCAAAATAGGTCTTTCTCTAGGTCTTCTTCCCAACTTTTTGGTCAATTATCTTTTCCATCTGTGGATTTTCAGCTACAGGCATTTGTTTAACCCATTGGACTTCTTTTTGATCCTCTGATCTCTCTGGTTCATCAATTCTATAAGGATACAAATATGCTATGTTGAATATGGGTGATATCCTTACCCCATCCGATAATTCAATATCATAAGAGTTTGCTTCAAACTTTCTTATGATCTTACACGGTCTAATTTTCTTTATTTTCAACTTATTGTATGTTCCCCTTGGAAACATTTCTTTCCTAAGATGCACTATAACTAAATCACCCACTTCAAACTAAAGTTCTCTCCTGTGATGATCTTTTCTATGCTTGTATTCCTGGTTGAAATTCTCTAATCACTCCTTGATTTTACTATGGAGCTCCTAAATATCTGCTACAAAATCCTCTGCACTAGCACTTCTGAACTGGCTCTCCTCTAAGTATCTCAACTCAGATACTCCTCTCGGCTACATTCCATACATGATCTGTAATGGGCTTTGTCCTATACTCCTGTTTGGTGAGTTGTTGTATGAAAATTTTGCTTGAGGCAGAATCTGATCCCACTGACTATGATGTTCAGCTACTAAAATCCTTAACAGATCCCCCAAACTTCAATTCACTACCTCAGTCAGTCCATCCGTTTGAGGATGATATGCTGAGATAAAATATAAATTAGTCCCCAGCTTCTTCCCTAGGGTCCTCAAAAAATTACCAACAAATTTTGTATCCCTATCCGATACAATACTTTTGGGTAAGCCATGAAGTCTAACAACTTCTTTGAAAAATAGATTTGCAACATGTGTTGCATCCCTAGTTTTCTAACATGGAACAAAATGTGCCATTTAAAAAAAAATATCGACTACCACAAAGATTGAGTCACAACCTTTTTGCGTCGTCAGAATTCCTAACACAAAATCCATGCTTACCGCATCCCATGGCCTCTCTGGTATTGGAAATGGATGATACAATCCTATATTTTGTCTTTTTCCCTTCACGTGCTGGAAAATTATGCACTTGTTCACAAAATTCTTAACATCTTTCCTCATCTCTGGCCAATAGTATGAGCCATTTATTTGTGTAAATGTATTATCATGACCAAAATGTCCAGCCAATCCCCCACTATGCTTTTCCTTCAGAAGATTTTGCCTCATGGAACTCTTCGGAATACACAACTGATTACCCCTGAAAAATAGTCCATCCTGAATCATATATTCATTCCATTGGCTTCTGTCTCTGAGAACTGGATTCCCACATGCTTCAGAAGCCTCTTTAAAATATGCATCGTCTCTATAGATTTCCTTGAGGTTATGAAAACCTAAGGTATTTACTCTGAACTCCTGCAAAATTAAACATTTCCTTATCAAAGCATCAACACCTTTGTTAGTAGTTCCAGAAATATGCTTTATAACAAGAGTAAAATTATGCATGTATTCAACCCATTTCACATGCTTCTGGTTCAATTATTCCTGTCGAGTTATGAATTGTAAAGCATGGTTGTCTCTATACAAGACAAACTCTTTTGAAACCAAGTAATGTCTCCATTTTTTCAACGCCTGTATGACTTCATAAAACTCTTTGTCATACGTTGAATATTTTAGCTTAGCCTCATTCAGTTTCTCATGAAGTAAGCAATCGCAAACCTACTTGCATCACTGCTCCAATCTCAAACCTACTTGTGTCACATCTCACTTGAAATGTCTTGCTGAAATCTGGTAGAACCAAAACTCGTTTCTTAGTTATCTTAATTTTCAGCAACTTGAAACTTTTCTCTACTCCCTCTGTCCAATGAAAAGATTTGTGTCTTTTCTTGACTGTGTCCATCATTGGTTCACATATCCCACTAAAATTTCTAATGAACTTCCTGTAAAAACTAGCCAATCCATGGAAGATTCGAGCTTTGAAGATACTCTTTGGCGATGGCCAATCTCTGATTGCTTTTAATTTCTCTAGATCCATCTTTAATTCGTTCAAAGAGATTACAAAACCCAAATAAATGAGTTATCTCTTCATGAAAGACGACCTCTTCAAGTTTATCAACAACTTCTCTTGCTGTAACCTCTTCATCACTACAGCTAAATGATTTCGATGTTCTCTTTTAGTCTTACTGAAGATCAGTATATCATAGAGATACATGATTAAAAATTTACCAATGAAATGTTTTAAGACTTCATTCATTAGCCTTATAAAAGTACTGGGTGCATTGATTAATCTAAATGGCATGAAAATCCATTCATATAGTCCTTCATTCATCTTGAATGTTGTGTTCCATTCATCACCTTCCCTCATTCTAATCTGGTGATATCTGCTTTTCAAATCAATTTTTGAAAAAAACTATGCTCCACTCAATCAATTCATCAAGTCATCCATCCTAGGTAAAGGAAATCAATACGTGATGGTGATTTTGTTATATCCCTCAAATATATACACATTATCCATCCACCATATTTATTTGGACTTAACACTGTTGGAACAACACATGGACTCAAACTCTCTCTGACCAACCCTTTGTCCATCAAATCCTGGACTTCTCTCTTAACCTCTTCATTTTCCTACAGCGTCAATCTATACGCTTCTTTGTTTGGTAATATTTCTCCAGGTATAAGATCAATATGCTAACTTATGCTTCTGATAGGTGGTAACAAATAAGGTAATTCGTCCACTACTATGTCAGAAAATTCTTCCGGCAGTTCCTGAATTTCTCTAGGTAGGTCATCTATCTTGGTACTGCTCAAGATGACTCTAGGTTTTCTTACCACAACAAACTAAATTTCTCCATGAGAAGTATGGTATTGTTCACCTCTGTTTTCACCTTCTAGTCTTTAATTGGCAGCAATATATGCGTTCTACCATTATTCTCCAAGGTGTATATGTTCTCTCTCCCATCATGAACAACATTTTTTTCATATTGTCACAGTCTCCCCAACAAAATATGACAGACATCCATGGGTATAACATCACATAAAATTTCATCCTTACATCCCCCTATTTTAAATTCAACTAAACATTGTTTAGTGACAGTTGCCTGATGTCCCTTTTATAACCACGAGACTTTGTATGGGATTGGATGTGCAACTGTCCCCAAATCCAACTTCTCCACCATTTCTGTGGATACTATATTATATGTGCTTCCACTGTCCACTATTACCTTGCATACCCTATCCTTGGTCTTGCAAGCAATCCTAAATAAACTATTTCTTTGGAATGGATTCTCTATCTCTTTCTATTGTTTCAAGAGAATTTCCCTCATCATGAGTGATATTCCGCCTTCTACATCTTCTTTCTTAACATTTTTCCCTTGTGCTACAGAAATGCGAGCTTCTCCTCCTCCATCTCTCTTTTTATAGTGACATTCAAAATATTTATGTCCGATCTTTCCACAAAAAAAACATTTTATCTCACCTCCTCTCCTTCTTCCTCTTCCTCTAGCTCGCAGAAAAGTGTTTATGTCAACATATCGTCTCCCCTATGAGCTTCCTCCTCTTTCAGGGTGAGTATGAGGTTTCCTTTCTTCTTTTTTCGGCTTCTGAGTTCTGTCCTGGGCAATTTCTTTGCCTCTATTTTGACTTCTACCTTGGCCTCTTTGACCTTCCGTTCGGGCCAATTTTTCTTCAACCTTTAGGGCCATTTGATAAGCATCCTCGACATTCCTTATTGTCATCATGCTCATCTCATATTGAATGTCATATCTCAGACCATTCATATATATAGCAACCTTCTCATCATCATTTTCTCGATGACCTACTCTAATGTTTATCCTTTATATCTCTTCAGTGTATTCCTTCACTATCATCATATTTTCTCTCAAATTTTGCATCCTTCGAAACAAATTAATTTGGTAATCTCTCGGTATAAAATTGCCTTTAATTTTTTCAACCATCCTATCCCAATTTTTTGTTCTTTGCTTGCCTTTGCAATGCTTGTTCGCCTGTAGTTCATCCCACCATAGTCCTGCATGCCCTTTAAGTCTAGTCACAACATGCTTGACCCTCTTATCTTCCTCGACATCCTCATAGTTGAATTATTTATCCAGAGCTCTAAACCAATCTAGCAGCTCTTCAACATCTAAGTTGCCTTCATACATTGAAATTTCCATATTTGCTCTAGCTTCAATTCTTGCGACAACTCTGAATAGATATTCTTCTGCAGCATCTTCAGCTACAACTTCTTCTTCAACTCCAACGTCATTTTCTTTTTCTACTTCACTGACATCTCCAGCATCAACAGTCTGTCTCTATGTTGTCTCCATAGCATCTAATCGAGCACAAATTTCTCTCATATCACTTTTCATAGTTGGATCAGGAATTGGTATTTCTCTCCTTCTTGGAAGCATTGTTTCAAACTGTTCCCCGCAGAAAAAAAAGAAATTGTAAGTTAGGCTCTGATACCACTTCTTGACGCAACACCCCTTGCCTCAACAGGTTTTGCGCAACCTACTTTTCTTAGGATCAGTCCTTATATTCCCCTTCAGTCGGATTGACTCTTGGATTTCCCTACAGGAAACCCCACACATACACACACAAGTGTGTATCCATAGGTCCTTATGAGTTACGCCTATAAAACCAAGCACCAAGCGCCAACTCACTCCCTCGTGATCATTGATGTGACCACAGCCTTCAACGAAAGGGTAATTCAGGTTTCATGACTTAGTGATCCCAGATGCAAGTCCTCTTGTCTTTTCAATCCTCAAAACCTGAAAGGTTAATGAAACTTGACTCCTCCCTTTGACTCTTCTCTGATGTGACCTCCAACTATGAACTGGGGCCCAAAATACTTCGACACTCAGGATTTTGCATATCGGCGGACTGTAATGCAACAATTCCCTTCACTGATTATTGAACCCGTGATAACCTCTTGCCATAGATCAACGACTTTGACCTCCCCATGATCTAATGGTCCTGGTTCTATACAATCTTCATGAATCAGGAGGTCACGACTCTCAACTCTGAGTCACAACTTTTCCACTTCCCGAATTTCGAAACAACAAAATTTGTGTGTGAGATCAATGACCATCCTCGATCTGAATCCAATGGTCTCTATTCCTCCTGGGATTTTGAACACTGAAATATGTTCAACCTTAATCTTCTCGTTGGTCTACGAGATCCAACGGTCCACGAAAATTCAACACTTCTCCTCGAAGCGATTCCACCTTCCATTCAAACTTCTGAAAGACTCCTCCATCCAAATACTCTCGCATCAACCCTTCTGATATTTTCTGTCTATTGGGTGTTTTCAACACATGCCTTTCCTTGAACTTTCCAAGTTTGTTCCATTTCTAAGCTTTCTCCTACAACTCAAGGATTCCAAATAGGTTTCCTGCATGCAATCCTTGCAGAATTTGCAAAGAACTTCTGGTTATTCATCTCTCTCTCTCTCTCTCTCTCGACTATGTGTTCTCTTGTGCAATAGTAGTCCTTCAACTTTCCCCTTGGTTGATAAGGTTTGACACCTCAGCCAACTTACGCATGCCTTGCACAATTTCGTGTTAGCCTTCCACTTTTGCTGATATGAGAACAATCGATATCTCTCTTGAGTTTTCTGAGGTAAAACTCAGACTCTCATCAATGCACACCTTGCAGACGTTCACTGCACTCCTTCCAAGAATTCTCAGAAAAAGAACAATTGAAACTCATACCTCCCCTCTCTCAGACTTCATACTCTCAACATGAAATCACAAGCATACACATATCATTGAAATAAATGCAAGACAGAGAAAAAAAACAACTGTAAACATACCATTCAAAAGATGTAAATAGTAAGCATAATAACACCATGAAATTAAGTCAAATCTTTCATATACTAACTCAAGTATTCCTGTACATGGGTTCTTCTCTGTGTTCTTTCTCCCTCTACATCTCTACAACTTACAATGAGAATACCCTCTCCTAAAATACAAGAGAGGATGTCTATTCTTCCGTTTTTCCTCCTACAGCTCTAACTATCATATCAAAATTAAAATCTACCTACTTAGCATTCAATACAAATAAATGCCTTCATATCCGATAGATGAGAGCAACGCTCAAGATCTATTTACAATATCCAAAACATAAATGTAAATATTCTCTCCTAGATATTACATTATTGCTCTCTCATTCAAATTCAAAACATGTTCAAAATGTGCACTGGTTCATTTCCATCTGTCCTCCTCTTTTGTTCTTTCTTTTCTGGCTGCTTTCGATGCTCCTGCATCAACTTGCATTGCCTTGAGGTGATTTTTTGGACAAAGTTTGGGTGACCTTCATTTGGGATGAGTTTAGGAAATTTTTGTTGTAGGTCTAAGTGAGGTATGGTAGGAGATAAAACTACATGTCTGTGTGAAGTATTGCAATAGAGAAGAGATAATGAGTCAGTGGTAAATGCACGTTGGGGGTGATCCATAGGAGTTACAAAATTTGTTACGATGGGCAAGCCTTGGTGTGACGAATCTGTGTATGAGTTTTTTGGTGAGGTGAGGTGAGTCGTGCAACTCTCCCAAGTTGTAAACCGAGCTCACAATTCTCATATTGTAATTTTCTCATAATAATAAGACATAGTCAAGTGTTAGGCACATCTTGTGCTTCTTGCACTATATATGTGTGTCTCCTGTTTATTTTTCAAGTGTTTTCTTCATTTTTCATGCTCATTGATGTATGCTTAAAATGACTAGGTGTGAAATATGTTAAATAATGTGTAAGTATACAAGAGTTTTGCACCAAAGTAGGAGTGTGAATTACATGTAGCCCATAACAGTGTATGGGTATCCTCTAGGTGAAGAGGCGTAATCTGGATGAAGTATCATTGGTGTTGCGAGACAACCAAGTGAAAAATGTTGTGGTGTCACATGCCCTCGAGTGGTGCATGATTGAAATATTTAGGTAGACACACCGTGGGGACATGGCACCTTGCTCTTTGGCTCCGAGAGTAGTATTGACTCCTCTCGTCTATATTTTGGGTAGGAATAAGACATTGTCCATAATCTCTCATCCCCCTCTATATTTCAAGTAGGAAGAAGACCTTGTCCATCATCTCCTAGAGAAAATTGAATTGTTCAAGAATGTCTCATACTCAAGCATTAAATGAATCCACTAGCTGAATTATCCTCTATTAATTTTATGTGTATTACAAATTTCTTAGGCTTTTAGTTAAATTTTGTAGGATATACACTATTAGAAAATTATTTTGTATGTAATTTTTTTTTATATTGTATAGCCTATGTCTTCGTACCTAGTGATTTTATAGTACTTTTGTTACTAGCATACTCGCAACTTTTCCTTAATATAAATATCTTCCAATTACATTTAAAAAACAAGATGTTACATAAAAAATAATTATGTATAAAACAAAAGTATATATTAATATATTTAACAAATATTGAATAATAAATTAAATTTATATAAATTTCAGAATAAAAATATACATTTATTAATAATATAATAATAATTTAGTTTCACGCTGGTAGAGGGTCCAGAAGGGATAATTCTTGATCCCACAACTTCCCATGGATTTTAGGTGTTGGATTTTAGGATCCAACACCTAGTCATCATAGTAGACTCCGTGAACGCAATAAAATTCCTAGTCAAAGGAACTCACGGAGGGATGCTCAATTGAGCAACATTGTCAAGAAAATAAGGCAAACTCTTAAGGATATCCTCTCGTCTCTTATTGTCATGTCTTCAGGGAAGATAATAGATTTGTCAATGCACAAGACAACATGCCCTTTTGGTAATGAAAATGAAATATTAGGATTAATGGGAGATTATCACACCTCCTCATACCATAATATATGCACATCACTTCATATATCTTGCAATCCATTTGGGTGGCTTACCTGGCCATAAAGAATTAGATTGAATTGACAACTCACATGATTTCTTATTCAACAATACGTCTCATATCCCTGAAGTACCTCATCCACAGAAATAAAGTGGGATTTCATGGAATTAGTTACGTCGGGGATGAATCATCGCATGTGGGAAGCATCAACAATAATGGAAGCAGGGTCTGGTGGATTTTCTGGACAATTATGGCATCAGAACACCATCACGAAGAAATGCAGAAGTCAGATCATGTATCATAAATTTCCTTTATGTGCAGTTCCAGCACGGTGAGATTGAAGGATCATCTCATTTGTAATTGCCAATTCCAAAATAATCCAGGCTTGATAATTTTTTGCAATCTCTTTTCTTTAGTGTCATGAGGGAAGAGTTGAGAATATGATTACACAAGCTTCCGCACATGGGCTATGTTTCATGCAAACCAGTATGGAAGACAGGTTATCAGGATTTTATCTACTCCGGAAGATCATAGGTATGTTTTCCCAAACTGCAGGAAGGAGAATTGAGCTAGGGAGCTCCCTGGTGCTCCCAAGCAGGTTTGGTTTTATGTCTTGGTTGGCTAATCTCCTCTATGAACGACTCTATCTATGTCATATGCTTCGTCTCGTTTTATGTCTTGGTTGGCTAATCTCCTCTGGGCCCTTGGTGCATCGAGTATGGACTCTATCTATGTCATATGCTTCGTCTCGTTTGCTACATCAGCAGTAAGGTAGTGCAAGTGCAACAGGAAGGCTTCTCCAGCTAGAAACTTTGGGCTTCCAGTTTGAGGTTCTTAAATTTGGTTAAGGAACCATAACATAGACCTCATAAAATGCCCCGTGGTAGAGTCAAGCCTTAGGAAGAAACTTTGGGCTTCTGAGGATCTTAAATTTGGTTAAGGAACCATCACATAGACCTCATAAAATGCATCGTGGTAAAGTCAAGCCTTAGGAATATGTTGAACACAATGAGGATATTTGGAAATCGCTCCAACCATTGCAACTTTCCTTCCAAATATTATCCACTTAGGTAACCTTCATCATAGAAATTGTCATTTAGCATAGTATCCACTTAGGTAACCTTCATCTTAGAAATTGTCATTTAGCATAGGACAACCATGAGGAAACAACATGATGAAGTTGATACAATTAGGTCCCAAGTGGAAAGTTTGAAAGAGCGGGCTGCACCGACTCAAATGGAAATCGATGTACCTCCCTTATTCAATGGCTCCTCCCTCTGGTGGATAATCCTCTTTTGGACCTGAACGTGCCAGCTCGAGACATGGACAAAGAAGAGCAGGACACTCAAGATCAAAACCAAACAAGTAATGAATGTCTTTCAAATTTTTATGTATTAATTAATGCTCTTCAAATATATATGTATTATGGGATTAATTTTTAGAATAATCATAATCAATTTTTATAGTTTAATATTTAATACTTATACATAGATTAATATTTATAGTGGGTTTAATGGTTAAGAATTTGTGTTTTCTCTTAAGAGGTCACAAGTTCAATATGTATACTTTTGTAGATTTTACTAGTAAAATCTTTGAGCCAAGGAGGACTCCTCACATGTTTCTACCACATACTTCTTTTAATTTATATATTATCTACTAGTTATTGTTAAATAAATAAATAAATTTAATTTCACCCCAAGCTAAACACAAAATTAAATACCAAACAATCAAAATTACACACCAATACAATACTAAACAATCAAAATTACACTCCAATACAAGGAAAGTTGGTTATACAAACAACTTCTATTTATTAATTTAAATATATAAGGATGTGAAGAGATGAGTATTATAAGTTTTAAGTGGTAATATGTTTTGTAATAAAAATATATGTTAATTTGAATATGTAAAGATGTGAAAATATGAATATGGAAAATTTTAAGGCATAACATATTCTATTACATTAATAAATGTGAATATATGTGTATTTGTTATTATTATATCTGGTTTAATTATTAAATTTATTTGTAAATTTTCAATTTTAACTTATTTTATAAGCTTAATCAATAAATGTTATGTACATTTATTATAGTTGTATTTTATTCAATTATAAATGGTTNTTATTGTCATGTCTTCAGGGAAGATAATAGATTTGTCAATGCACAAGACAACATGCCCTTTTGGTAATGAAAATGAAATATTAGGATTAATGGGAGATTATCACACCTCCTCATACCATAATATATGCACATCACTTCATATATCTTGCAATCCATTTGGGTGGCTTACCTGGCCATAAAGAATTAGATTGAATTGACAACTCACATGATTTCTTATTCAACAATACGTCTCATATCCCTGAAGTACCTCATCCACAGAAATAAAGTGGGATTTCATGGAATTAGTTACGTCGGGGATGAATCATCGCATGTGGGAAGCATCAACAATAATGGAAGCAGGGTCTGGTGGATTTTCTGGACAATTATGGCATCAGAACACCATCACGAAGAAATGCAGAAGTCAGATCATGTATCATAAATTTCCTTTATGTGCAGTTCCAGCACGGTGAGATTGAAGGATCATCTCATTTGTAATTGCCAATTCCAAAATAATCCAGGCTTGATAATTTTTTGCAATCTCTTTTCTTTAGTGTCATGAGGGAAGAGTTGAGAATATGATTACACAAGCTTCCGCACATGGGCTATGTTTCATGCAAACCAGTATGGAAGACAGGTTATCAGGATTTTATCTACTCCGGAAGATCATAGGTATGTTTTCCCAAACTGCAGGAAGGAGAATTGAGCTAGGGAGCTCCCTGGTGCTCCCAACAAGGTTTGGTTTTATGTCTTGGTTGGCTAATCTCCTCTATGAAGGACTCTATCTATGTCATATGCTTCGTCTCGTTTTATGTCTCGGTTGGCTAATCTCCTCTAGGCCCTTCGTGCATCGAGTATGAAGGACTCTATCTATGTCATATGCTTCGTCTCGTTTGCTACATCAGCAGTAAGGTAGTGCAAGTGCAACAGGAAGGATTCTCCATCTAGAAACTTTGGGCTTCCAGTTTGAGGTTCTTAAATTTGGTTAAGGAACCATAACATAGACCTCATAAAATGCCTCGTGGTAGAGCCAAGCCTTAGGAAGAAACTCTGGGCTTGGATCTTAAATTTGGTTAAGGAACCATCACATAGACCTCATAAAATGCATCGTGGTAAAGTCAAGCCTTACGAATATGTTGAAGACAATGAGGATATTTGGAAATCGCTCCAACCATTGCAACTTTCCTTCCAAATATTATCCACTTAGGTAACCTTCATCATAGAAATTGTCATTTAGCATAGTATCCACTTAGGTAACCTTCATCTTAGAAATTGTCATTTAGCACAGGACAACCATGTCATTTAGCATAGTATCCACTTAGGTAACCTTCATCTTAGAAATTGTCATTTAGCATAGGACAACCATGAGGAAACAACATGATGAAGTTGATACAATTAGGTCCCAAGTGGAAAGTTTGAAAGAGCGGGCCGCACCGACTCAAATGGAAATCGATGTACCTCCCTTATTCAATGGCTCCTCCCTCTGGTGGATAATCCTCTTTTGGACCTGAACGTGCGAGCTCGAGACATGGACAAAGAAGAGCAGGACACTCAAGATCAAAACCAAACAAGTAATGAATGTCTTTCAAATTTTTATGTATTAATTAATGCTCTTCAAATATATATGTAAATATATATGTATTATGGGATTAATTTTTAGAATAATCAGAATCAATTTTTATAGTTTAATATTTAATACTTATACATAGATTAATATTTATAGTGGGTTTAATGGTTAAGAATTTGTGTTTCCTCTTAAGAGGTCACAAGTTCAATATGTATACTTTTGTAGATTTTACTAGTAAAATCTTTGAGCCGAGAAGGACTCCTCACATGTTTCTACCACATACTTCTTTTAATTTATATATTATCTACTAGTTATTGTTAAATAAATAAAAAAAATTAATTTCACCCCAAGCTAAACACAAAATTAAATAACAAACTATCAAAATTACACACCAATACAATACTAAACAATCAAAATTACACTCCAATACAAAGAAAGTTGGTTATACAAACAACTTCTATTTATTAATTTAAATATATAAGGATGTGAAGAAATGACTATTATAAGTTTTAAGTGGTAATATGTTTTGTAATAAAAATATATGTTAATTTGAATATGTAAAGATGTGAAAATATGAATATGGAAAATTTTAAGGGATAACATATTTTATTACATTAATAAATGTGAATATATGTGTATTTGTTATTGTTATATTTGGTTTAATTATTAAATTTATTTGTAAATTTTCAATTTTAACTTATTTTATAAGCTTAATCAATAAATGTTATGTACATTTATTATAGTTGTATTTTATTCAATTATAAATGGTTTATAATTGAATAATTAAATGTCAAAATATTTATTTATGTATTTTAATAAAAAAAAATAATAAAAGTATATTTTAATAAATGTGAAGATATGTAAATTGAAATTATATTTATATCTTTATGTCTTTAAGGAGAAAGGAATATTGTAATTGGCCTTCTTCTATTATTCTTGTACCCAATTTCATGTATTTATTTTCTATATAACACAAAGTTGAAGTATCATATTTTGTAACTTTTTTTAATCCTATCAAATAGTTACAAAACCTTTTTATAATGAATGAAAAATTTGGAAGTATTATTTGGATTTTTTTGGAGGTAAAGGGAAACAAACTTAGTTAATGAAAAGTATATAGAGTATCTATTGAAACAAGGTGGATAAAAGTGGACTAATGTTGGCTCCAAGTTAAGTATTAATCTCCAACATTAAATGTTACATCATTCAATAAATATGTAAAGTTCATCATCATTCAAGGTGGATGAAGGTGAATTAATATTGACTCCAAATTATGTATTAATCTCCAACATTAAATGTTACATCATTTAATATATATCTAAAGTTCATCATCATTTAATGTGGTAATGGAAAATGACTTGTCGATGTTTCTGCATGTACTTTTCTTCCCTTTCATACTCTTTCCATGAACCCATTACCCCGTTGATACTCTTTCCATGATTCCACCCGCCATGCTAGAAATGTGTTGCATTTCTCTTACCATTACTGGCTTCTACTCGGAATGTCTATCTATGAATACATTACATTATCTACTTAGCATTTATGTCCATCTCCAGATACATTACAATATTTGCATAGGATCCTTTGGGTTCGAGCGATGGTTCTTTCCACTCCCGACAGTGGATAAAGTTTATTTTATTCACTGCTCTTCAAACTAGTAATCATGAAGCTAATCTGGTAAGTTGTTGCAAATGGAATCAAACTCATGAGTTTGAATCCCAATATTGACAATAATTTTGTAACTATGGACTACTTACAAATCCATCTATTGTTCTTTTTGGGTTATCAAACACTTGTTTTTTTATGTACATAATATTCTTCAATTTACAAAGGTAAGTGAAATTTGACATAACCAAATTTTAAAAATTTTAATCTGTTTAGTCCCACAGGTATCAGCTCGTCAATTAGTGGGAAAACAGGCATACCAACTATGTTATTGTCAATCGGATATACCATCTATGTTATGGTCAATCAGACAATTGTTAAATTTTCTAAGCTTCGATTTTCCAAACATTTGTTCACCTTGATGGTGATAGGCTTTGAACGAAGGACCAGGTCTCCAGAGGATTTGAGTGCAGGACCAGTCTCAAGAGGCCTCACAAGTTTTGAATGCAAGAGAAGGTCTCCAGAGGCCTCACACCACACCATTCACAAACTATCCACTCAAATTATTGAATGGGAATGATCCTTTCATGAACTATCTACTCAAGTGATTGAAAGGAAATGAGCATGTACCTTCGATTTAATTGGACATGACAATTATATACACAATGCTCGCAATGCTCTATGTCTTGAAACAATGTGGTACATGGATGTACTATCGCAACATCTATATCGTATAGGGAGCAATTAACCAACAATTGAAGCCTCCTTCCTTTTCATTTTAACTTGACATTTTCTATGACAAAATTCACACCTATTATGCCAAAATTTCCATTCATTAAATGGTCTATTGTATTTTACCAATGAGCATAGCATATGTCTTTTTTTTGTTAGCTCTTGTACGCTATCGGTAGTACTTTTTATCCTATCTCTAGTTATTGAAATCATACTAGCAGTGGCAAAGGATGTAAGACTCCCAAAATACTTTGGATTTCTATCATGAGCATGACTCACATCCATGTGAACCATAATTTTCTAGCATCCTTCCAATCAATCAAAATACTTTATCATGTAGGTATCAATCACTGTACTGGGTATTTTGGCGGCGTTCATGACTACATCTCACATCGCCTGCTAGTGTCACTCAAACAGAATGTCGGCAACCACCTACGTGGCCTTGTCTTTAGTATAGGACAAGGCTTCATATTGAGCCATGATGAAATTTTCCTTTGGATCCCTCGGTGAAAAATATATACCCATCCACTCTACCCACTATGAAAATGCAAGCAACAATAGGAAGCTTTCATACTAGAAGTCCTAGTTTTCATTCTACATCTATATAATCATCTAGGAGCTCACTGTTTAGGTAAGACACCCAACTCAACTTGACGCCTGCCATGTGCACATCTGTAACATGGATGGCCTACTTAGAGCACTCCCCTACCCAAAAGGTCTGCAACACTCAGGTGGAATGTAGTTGTGTGGCCATGCTTTTGGGCTAACTATTTATGGAGGATATTTTATATCCATCAGAATGCCTCCTTCTATCTGGTGGCTTGGAAGCAAGCTACCTTCACCCACCCTCTACTCTGAAAACAAACTTCACCCACCCTCTCCCCTGAAACCAAACTTCCCCATGCAATCTGAGTAATAAGAGGAACTTGAAGTTACTCAATTGAAAGGAGAAGAAGATTAAACAAGCCATTGCCTGTAATGTTCCTGACTTGGCTAGTCTAGGAAATGTTGCTAATGTGTGTGTAGGATCAAATGTTTACAACATATAAATGATCATACAAATAATAAATGTGACAAAGGACTACAAGTTTCTATTATGATATCTCTTTGGATTACAAAAATGGCCGAATGCAACTGAATATTGACAATACTTGACTAGATCAACATATAAAGGATCTTAGCCGGAATATAAATAAGCAACTGTGACTGAATAACAACACTTGGCTAGATCAAAAGACAAAAGGATCTTAGCCAGAATACAAATAAGCAACTGAAAGATAATACCTAGAATATGGGAGCACTGAAGAATGATGGAAGACCTGTATGATATTCTCGGTGACTAGGGTGTGTCTTTCAACACCGAAATCAACCAACTGGTGTCTTCCTCCTGGAATACACTGAACTATCTCTCCTGAGATGCACCTCTTCTCCTCACTGACAAGTCATAATCTGCATAATAATGAATTAGGTCGCTTACCCTTCCTTTATAGTTTTCCAAAACCCTAAATCATGCTGAAACCCTAAATCATTGTTGAAACCCTAATTCACTGTTGACTTCTATTTTTAGCTCATTATGACTTAAAAGCATTGTTAAATCTTGTTAGCTCAATGTCACTTTCCAAATATAACACCTATGACTCGGGTGACCTCTAGTAAAGCACTGTTAACTCTTGTTAGCTCAATGTCACTTTCTGAATATAACACCTCTGACTGGGGTGACCTCTAGTAAAGAACTGTTAACTCTTGTTAGCTCAATGTCACTTTCTGAATATAACACCTGTGACTGGAGTGACCTCTAGTAATCATGTTTACCCCTCTTTGGCCCTGGCTATAGTCTAACAGGGTGTTTTAGACCACTAAGCCTCCTCTTCTGGAGCTCCTATTTGGAAAGGGACATTATAGTCCTCCCTTCCCGAAATTGCTTGTCCTCAAGCAATACCAGTCCAGGGTGCTGCAACACCTACTCTCTCTCCCAAGTAGCATCCTCTAATGGAAGCCCTCTCCATTTGATCAAACACTCTCTGATGACCCTGCTCCTTAGTTTCCGCTCTCAGAATTCCAAAACCTCCTCTGGAACTAACT
>JZKD02S0291609.1:0-20125 GCA_000966675.3 Picea glauca | reverse complement strand
GGAATCTTTTATTTCTTCGATTAACATCTTGAATAATGAGATTTCTCTTAGTGATCCACCATACAACTTCAACAATTCACCCTTCATACACAATGATCTACCCTCCTCAAACAACAAATTTACTTGACAGTTTGAGTCCAATGTCCTTTCCATGATTTCATTCCAGTGCTCAACAAATATGCGCCTTTTTATCTTGATTTTCTCATCCCTCCAGGAACTTAGCTTAACAAATTGCCTCAACGAATGCATCACAAGATCGAATCTTTCCTTTGCGGATATGGGTGATTTTCTAGGTAGCATATGATTTGAATCCATGCCCTTTCAACTTCAGAATCAAGAATTATGGTAACTTGCAAATAGTATTTTTGTAAGTTTACTTGTAATTTTTAAAATTAAGTTGAATTACTTTATGAACGGGTGCATTTTCGGTAGAAGCTGACACCCTTCATTTGTTGAGTTTGAATTATAGAATCTAATTGTTAAAGGGTGGAGTTGCAAGAAACCATTTGAATTCTAAGTTAGTCTTTAGATGGCTTGAATCGGTGAACTATTAGAGTTACTGAACACTCTAACACTCTCAACTATCGACAATTTGGTCATAATTGATAAAGCAACTCTCACTAATGTTTTAACCTGTTTACAAGATTTTCAGGACAAAATTGAATTTCTCCAACTTGAATCCTTTCTCAAGAATTATGATAATCCTTTGGTTGTTGGAATAAATCCAAGCTTTCTCCAACTTTTTACTCACAATAATCCTTTGGTTGTTGGAGTATTATGATAAAGACTTCTGGATGGTACAGTTTGCATAAATAATATTAGCATCTCTATCATTTGATCATATTGAACATGCATTAATTGTAGACAAGAACATATATGATATCAGTGGCAGTGTCTAAAGACACCGTTGCATTGAAGCATGAGCACGCTTCATGAGAATGGAATATATCTCCCAATGATGATAGACCGATCACAAGGATCATCTATAAATAGGTTTTAGTCATGGACCAAACCAATAATGTTGGGTGGATTCGGTTGCACCTGTCCATAATGTTGGATTACTAAGAGGGGGGGTGAATCAAGAATAGATATTTTTAATTCTTTTAACCACAGTATGAAAGTGTTATTTATCTTTATGATCAATATAGAATTATTATCCAATAAGTGCAGAGTAAATAAACCATGGAAAAATGAGCAATCATACACATACACGACACACTAGTATTTTTTATGTGGAAATCCAATGTAGGAGAAAACCACATAATGTTTTTTCTTATTTGTCTTTAAGAATTATGTTCATTGGAAGCACCAACTTCCTTTGTTTTCCAGCTGCAACTGGAAGGAGGCTTCGACCCCCTATTTTATGGCTACAACCTGAGGGAAGCTCCAACTCCCCAATTCTCTGGCTACAACTAGAAGGAGGCTATAACCCCTATGTTCTCTAACTATAACCGAAAGGTGGATACAACCACCTATCCTTGCCTTGTCCAACTGCCCTGAAATATAAGTGCCAAATGTAGAAATTGAATATGTCACTGTCACAACCTGTTCTATCAAATCTGTCACTGAGAAATGTGTCACTATATACTCATCAACCAATCTGATTTGATCAAATATACCTCAAACACTATAAAAGAACCATGTACCTCAACCCATGTAATAGAACCTCACTGTTATACAACCTCTATATGTACCAATAAATTCAGCAACATACCTCAACCAAAAGCCCTCAAACATGAACCAATACTAAACTTCAGTAGATCTACCTTAGATCAACTCTACAACAAACCCTAAACTTCCAAGAGGGCATCCAACAAATTTACAAGGGAAACCCTGAACTAGATTCATAAATTCAACACTACACATATAAAAACCATACCTTTTTTCTTCTTATAGCGTTCTACTGCCGCGGTTTTGCTGCCATGATTCTGCTGCCATGATTTTACTGATGTGATTTTTCTGTCGCACGTTTTTTTCCACGATTTTTCTGCCACACTTTTTTTGCTGCGGTTTTTCTGCTTCTATTTCTTTGCTGCACTTTTTCTACCACAATTTTCCTGGCGCACTTTTTTTGCTACAGTTTTCTTGCCGTGATTTGTATGCCGCACTTTTCTCTATCAATAATACCTGCCCAACTAACCTTTCACAAAATAGATATTCAATGATATTCAATAGGTGCTAATGGGAGAGCCTTTCTTTCGTATTTATACTTTCATGTAGCTTCCTCAAGTGGTTACCTTCTAACCAACTTAACCCACTTTCCTTCTTTTAGGGCTAACCCACTTCTAACCACTTGTCCACTCCTAACTCACTTTGCTATAAATAGTAAATTCTCCACTTCTAGTTGCAACTAAATTATTTTTAATTATTTTCTTATTGCAACAACTTAACCCATGACTAACTCCTAGCTTCGCCCACTTGACTAGTCAACTTCTTCTAGGAGGTTCTAGAATTAATTTGACTTCTTTGACATTCTAGATAACTCATGAGGCTTGTCCACTTCACCAGGCCATAACTCTCTAGCCATGAGGAGTTATGTAGCATTCCACATATCACCGGAAATGGCATGACATGTACTATCCATTTAGAATAGTATTACCTACAAATATATTAAACTTCACACCATTATACATCAATTAAAATAAAGTCCCTTAATCATACTATTGGGGCTACTAGAATTTTCTACCGGACTTGCTTCAAGGGTTGACATCAATGAAAACCAACCCAATTAATCAACAATATTCCCCTTTGGCATTGATGGAAACACTTTGATGTAATACTGAAGTCATATCACTCATGCTCCCCCTATGACCATCGCTCCCCCTAGAACCATGCATATGTGCTCTCTCTCTAAGTATCTAACTCTCTATAATGCATTGGATAAATCTCTCCCCCTTTGACATCAATGACAAAGGTAACTTCCCATCCAGGGTTGCTCCCCCTAACTGAACTATCCTTGGGGATGCTCCCCGTGACTGAACTCTTCCTAAAACTACTCCCCCAACCTGAACTGTTCTCTTTATGGTGCTTCCTCATGTAAATCTAAGACATATAAGATAAGCATTCAAAATCATTCCTTTTGGAGTATAAATTACTCTGAGTCTCTGACGAAGATAATCAAAGGCTTCCCTTGGAAGCAGTTTTGTAAAGATATCTACCACTTGTTCTTTTGTTCCCACATATTCAACTTTGATGTTCTTCTCTACAACCTGTTCCCATAGAAAGTGATACTTGATTGGAATGTGATTCATCTTGGAGTGCATCACCGGGTTCTTTGAGATACTGATGGAACTTGTATTATCACAATAGATTGGAATGGATCATCATACTCAACCTGTATATCTGTCAGAGTTTGTTTCATCCATAGAACATGTGTACAACATGTTATTGTTGCAATATACTCTGCTTCAGTTGTAGATAATGATACTGATGATTGTTTCTTTCTTATCCAAGATACCATACACTCACCCAAGTAGAGAATTGCTCCACTGGTGCTTCGTCAGTCATCAATGCAACCTGCCCAATCTGCATCCGTGTAGGTAATAAGTGATAAATCCTTTCCTTTTGGATACCATAATCCAAACTCTTATGTACCCTTGAGATATTTGAATATCCTCTTTACTGCTAGAACAAGTGATTCCTTTAGTGTTGCTTGAAATCTTGCCACCTGTCCAACTACCTGCATTACATCTGGTGAAAATGTTGTCACATAAATTAAGTTGTCAATCATTGACATGTACTTCCTCTGATCTGTAGACTTTGAATCATCATCTTGATCTGAATTATTTTCGGCACAAAATGAGATCGGAGATATAATAAAGAAATGCACAGAGATATTGCAAGAGAGACAACAATATAATAGAGATATAGTGTAAATAAAACAAGAGTCACAGATATACAATAATACACGATTTCTATTAACGAAATAAATGTACAGAGACTATAAAATACAAAGTTAAAGACTCGCTAGAATGGTGGTAGCTTATCTCTGAGAAGAGATGTGACGGCTACTCACATCCGTGAGAAGATGATTATTACAATGAGGCTCTAAGGGCATTTTAACATAAGTAAAATCCAAAAACCTAACCTCGGAAGATGAAAAGCCAAAAGGTTTGTGGGCCCCAATGGGGGTAGTTGATACGTCAACTTCCCAGGGGCGTAACTTTTGCATACGATCTCTGTTTGGGGCGCTCGATAGCTCGTTGGAAAGATCTATCTGAGAACTACAACTTTTGGGTGAGAAAAATCAATCTATAATTCATGTTACTCCCCTTTTTCTAAAAAAAAAAATCATTTAGGGCCTCAAAATGGCCCCAGAAGTTAAAAACTGCTAAAAATAGTAAATTACCAAAATTTCCAAAAA
Source organism: Picea glauca (assembly GCA_000966675.3). Lineage (NCBI taxonomy): Eukaryota > Viridiplantae > Streptophyta > Pinopsida > Pinales > Pinaceae > Picea > Picea glauca. The sequence goes on along the minus strand of JZKD02S0291609.1, from coordinate 15,762 downwards.
CATGTTTTGGGCCAGTTGGAGAAGGTGGGTGGCCACCAATATCCACCTGGATCAATCATCCCTCCTTAGGAAGCAATGGTCTCCATTGTGTTGAGTTCCCAAGGGAGAGGGAAAAGTGATTGTTGAATCTGAATCTTGGTGAGTTGCTTGCCTTGCTAGAGACGTTGCGTTGCTTGGTTTGTTGAAGGTTGTCATGAACCTGTGGTTGTAAGGGTTGGAAATTTTTAACCAGTTTGGCTACATGAGATGATTGTGTGCAGAAGGAATATTTGTGTTTTGCTACAATCTTGTCGACCTGCTTTTGTTGGATAGAAGGTGGTTGGGCCAAAGCTATGGTGGTTGCAGTATCCTTCAGTTCACCTTTGAACAGATTGTGAAGAAGCTGAATTTTGTAGTATAAGATACTACCATGCGACACTGTTTAGGTGGGGAAGTAGTTGGAACTACCTCTGGTATTCTGTAGAGATGACCCCCAAAAGTAACAATGACACTACGGGGTCGAGACTCATAAATAACATGGCACTTCCACATATATGGCTGACCCAAGAGAACATCACAAACATCCAGTGGGGCAACATCACATAATACCTCATCCTTGAAGGGATGGATGCCGTATGACAATTGACACTGCTGGCTGACACAAAGATCTCGTCCTTGGCGAAGCCACCCAATGTTGTATGGCTGCAGGTGTGGTGTTGTCGACAATCTCAACTATTTGATGACCTTTGTTGAGATGAGGTTCTTCTGGCTTCCACTATCAACAATAAAATGCAATGGGGTCCCCTTCACCCACATCTTTGAATGAAAAAGTCGCTACCCCTCTTCAGGATCTGTTGGTTCTTCTGGTTGAATTGTTGCGGTCATGATAATAGCAGTGGGGTCTGCATCGATGATCTGTCTTTTCCCATTATTTTTAGAATCAGATTCTGAATCAGGGTTCGGCTCCTTGTCTTTGATCTCAACCACCAATGACTATTTTGAGTGACATTCATCGGTGTTGTGCCAGGGGCTTTTGTGGAAATTGCACCATTTTCCAGTGTCCTTCTTTGTCTTCCCGTGACCCTTCTTTTCCTGTGTCTTGGACCGGTTTTCGGGAGACTGTTTATTAGGGATGTCTTTGTCATACTTTGGTTGTTGTGGATTTGTAGACNAGAAATAACCTTCTAGCAGATTTAACCATTTATCTAGGGCATCTTCATCTATTTGACCTTCAAATACGGGAATATCAAAATTAACCTGTACCTTGAAAGGCGAGGTGCCTCCAAATTGGTCGCTTGATGAAGATTTGTTTGATGCTATCGGGAGGTGTTGAAGGATGTGGGAAAAATTATGCATCATTTCGTCTCTCTGTCACGTGAGAGCTTGCTTAAGCAATAGATTGATAGGATCGTCTGCTCCATCGTTTTTATTTTGTTCCACCATTGAGGGTTTCTTGGGTGTGCGAGAGTGATTTTCCTCAAGAGAGACAAGATTGAGACACAACTTTCTATACTCATACCTCATCGGGGACATGCACTGAAAATGATCAAGAGCAACCTGGCTCTGATACCATTGATCCGGATTATTTTCGGCACGAAATGAGATCGGAGATATAATAAAGAAATGCACAGAGATGTTGCAAGAGAGACAACAATATAACAGAGATATAGTGGAAATAAAACAAGAGTCACAGATATACAGTAATACATGATTTCTATTAACGAAATAAATGTACAGAGACTGTAAAATACAGAGTGAAAGACTCGCTAGAATGGTGGTAGCCTATCTCTTAGAAGAGATGTGACGACTACTTGCATCTGTGAGAAGACTATTATTACAATGATGATATAAGGGCCTTTTTAACATAAGTAAAATCCAAAACTCTAACCCCGGAAGATGAAAAGCCAAAAGGTTTGTGCACCCCGATGGGGGTAGTTGATACGTCAACTTCCTAGGGGCGTAACTTTTGCATANAACCTTCTAGCAGATTTAACCATTTATCTAGGGCATCTTCATCTATTTGACCTTCAAATACGGGAATATCAAAATTAACCTGTACCTTGAAAGGCGAGGTGCCTCCAAAGTGGTCCCTTGATGAAGATTTGCTTGATGCTATCGGGAGGTGTTGAAGGATGTGGGAAAAATTATGCATCATTTCGTCTCTCTGTCACGTGAGAGCTTGCTCAAGCAATAGATTGATAGGATCGTCTGCTCCATCATTTTTATTTTCTTCCACCATTGAGGGTTTCTTGGGTGTGCGAGAGTGATGTTCCTCAAGAGAGACAATATTGAGACACAACTTTCTATACTCATACCTCATCAGGGACATGCACTGAAAATGATCAAGAGTAACCTGGCTCTGATACCATTGATCTGGATTATTTTCGGCACGAAATGAGATCAGAGATATAATAAAGAAATGCACAGAGATGTTGCAAGAGAGACAACAATATAACAGATATATAGTGGAAATAAAACAAGAGTCACAGATATACAGTAATACATGATTTCTATTAACGAAATAAATGTACAGAGACTGTAAAATACAGAGTGAAAGACTCGCTATAATGGTGGTAGCCTATCTCTTAGAAGAGATGTGACGGCTACTTGCATCTGTGAGAAGACTATTATTACAATGATGATATAAGGGCCTTTTTAACATAAGTAAAATCCAAAACTCTAACCCCGAAAGATGAAAATCCAAAAGGTTTGTGCACCCCGATGGGGGTAGTTGATATGTCAACTTCCTAGGGGCGTAACTTTTGCATACGATCTCCGTTTGGGGTGCTCAATAGCTCGTTGGAAAGATCTATCTGAGAACTACAACTTTTGGGTGAGAAACATTGATATACTATCCATGTTGCTCCCCGTTTTCTCAAAAAATCATCATTTAGGGCCTCAAAATGGCCCCGAAAGTTAAAAACTGCTAAAAATAGTAAATTACCAAAATTGCCAAAAACATGTTTTGGGCCAGTTAGAGAAGGTGGGTGGCCACCGATATCCACCTAGATCACATCTTTACTTAACTTTAAATTGGTTTTCATAGGAGTATTCATTGGTTTTCAATCTTCCATTCCAAACCTCTTTAGCATTTCTTTGATATACTTGGTTTGATAAAGAAAAATTCATTGGTTGCTTTAACATATCTGAAGACCCAGAAAGAAGGATAGTTCTCCAAGTAATGACATTTAAAATTCATTATGCATATTCTTTGCAAATTTCTATCTCAACCTGTCATCATCACTTCCAAAGATAATATCATCAACAAAAACTTCAATTAATAAAATATTGTCTTGAGTTACCTTGATGTAGAGGTTGTGTCTGCATTTCCTTTCATGTACCCTTGTTGTTGTAAGTATCTGACTAGTCTGGAATACCATGCTATGGGGGCTTGTTTGATACATAACAAGGCCTTCTTTAATCTGCAAACATAATCTTCATTTTTTGATAACTGAAATTCTTCTGGTTGCTCAATGTAGACTTCTTCTTCTAGTTCTCCATTCAGAAAAGATGATTTCACATCCATCTGATACACTTTAATATTCTTTGAACACGCATAAGATAGTATCAATTTGATTGCTTCCATTATGGAAACTTGGGAAAATTTCTCTTCAAAGTCGATACCTTCAACCTCTGCGTATCCTTTACATACCAATTTAGCTTTGTTCCTGGTAACCTGTCCATCTTCATTCAATTTATTTCTAAAGACCCATTTTGTGTCGATTTCATTCTTGTACCTTGGTCTTGGAACCAATTCCCAAGTGTCATTCTTCCCTATCTGATCCAATTCTTCATCCATGGCCTTTATCCAGAATTCATCATTGTTGGATTCTTCAAAATTGTTTTTGTTCAATCGAAGATAAGAGTGCTAGGTGCAGTTGTTTTGGTGAACAAAATCTTCTTCTAGTCTCAACTCTTGCATCTTTGTTCCCAATAATGTGATCTAACAGATGATTTTTATGTATTCATTTGCTAGGTGTATTTGGAGGTACTTGTTGTTCTTTCTCTTCTACTTTTATTTGATCTTCTTCATCTTCCCCTTCTACTGCTTCTTCATCCTTTGCTTCTTCTTTGTAAACCTGCTCCACTGAATCTTTTTCTTCTTCCTTTAATTTTCGTCCACCTGTCTCATCAACCATTACATTGATGCTTTCCACAACTTTGTTGATCCTTAGATTGTAACATTTGTATTCTTTCCTTGTACTTGATTAACCAACAAGTACACCTTTATCTACATGATAATCAAACTTTCCCATTCTGCCATCTTCTCTTTTGATGTAGAAATTGCTTCCAAAGACTTTGAAGAGCTTCACATTTGTTGGTCTTCCTTTCCATAGCTCGTAAGGAGTTTTTTCATTGTTGTTCCCAAGCATTACTTTGTTTTGAATGAGAACTATTGTGTGCACTACATGTGTCCAAAAAACATTTATCAACTTGGAATCCATTAACATTGTTCGATCCATTTCCTGTACTGTCCTGAAGTTTTCAAATGCTTCTGACTTATTCATGAGAAAAAAAACTGCAGATATTCTTTTATAATCATCAACTAATAACATAACTTATTGCTCACCTTTTAAACCCTTTGTTCTAGTTGGTCCAACTAGATCAGAATGCACAATTTCTAGTGGTCTTGTCGTTGAGTATTCCTTTGATTTGAACCTGGTCTTTGTTTGTTTTTCTCGTTGACAATGCTTGCATAAAGTGTTGGTTGGATTTGTGATCTAGGCATTTCTCTAACTGCTTCCTTTCTGTTGATTTTGACTAGGTTATCGAAGTTTATGTGACCCATTCTTCTGTGCCATAGCCAATATTCATCTTCCTTCCCTAGACAACACTTTTTGTTTCCAATTTCATTTAATACATATATGTTTCTTGAAGTTCTTACAACTGTTGCAACCAATTTTATTGAACATGTTTTTCTTATCTCACATTTCTGCGAATCGAACATAAGCTTGTGACCTTGGTCACACATTTGACTTACACTTAGAATATTATGTTTCATATATTCCACTAGTAGAACATTTTCTGCCTTGGTATCCTTGTTTCCAATTTTGACTGTGCCCTTTCCAATGACTCTAGATGAATCGTCGTTTCCAAAGGAGATTGATCCATCTCTTTCCTTTCTCAATGTTAGAAACATGTCTTCATCACCTTTCATGTGCTTTGAGCAACCGCTGTCAACATTCCAACCACGTTTCTTATTCTTAGCTTGTAGAGTGAGTGTGCATTCTTCATTGCTATACTGATTTTGCTTTCTTATCCATGTTCTCTTCTGAGGTTCCTTTTTGTGATTGTTGTTATTTTGTTGTGATTCTCTAGGAGGGAGTCTCATTCTACAATGTTTGGCCATGTGTCCAAATTTGTTGCTCTTGTAGCATTTTGCTTCAGTGATCAATGATTCAAACTTTTTGTAGCTTCTTCTCTATGTTTCACTAGGCCTTCTTGGATAACCATTTTTTGTATGACTTTCAAATTTGTTTTGTTCCTACTATTAGCTCTGCAATTTACAGCTTTATGTCCAAAATTATTGCATGCATAACATAAAACAAAAAAGATAGTTTGATACCTGGAAGTTGAATATATTCTGAAAGAAGTTACTCTTTTGAATCTGTCTTCTTCCTGAGACATGTTTGTTTATGACTGTGGTTGATTCTGAAATCTGAATCTTCTTGGTGGAGGAGTTTCCCTGTGATCTTCCTTGTAGAACTTCCTATCCCCTCTGACCATTTCTACATAACTTTTTGGATATGTTTCTTGATCTGTCATTTTGGAGCTTGATCCCTTTTCTGTTTGATTGTATCCAAGTCTAGACTTGTCATGATTAGGCCTTTGATTGTTGATAATGTCATCCAAAACTTTTGAGTTGTTCTGAATATGTTTCTTTTGTAGCTCCTTTCTCAATGTGACAATCTCTTCTTCCAATTTTCCAATGATCTTGTCTCTTTCTTCTAATTTTTCTTTGAGTGCTTCTTCAATTCTTTTATCTTCAATTTGNTGCAAACATAATCTTCATTTTTTGATAACTGAAATTCTTCTGGTTGCTCAATGTAGACTTCTTCTTCTAGTTCTCCATTCAGAAAAGATGATTTCACATCCATCTGATACACTTTAATATTCTTTGAACACGCATAAGATAGTATCAATTTGATTGCTTCCATTATGGAAACTTGGGAAAATTTCTCTTCAAAGTCGATACCTTCAACCTCTGCGTATCCTTTACATACCAATTTAGCTTTGTTCCTGGTAACCTGTCCATCTTCATTCAATTTATTTCTAAAGACCCATTTTGTGTCGATTTCATTCTTGTACCTTGGTCTTGGAACCAATTCCCAAGTGTCATTCTTCCCTATCTGATCCAATTCTTCATCCATGGCCTTTATCCAGAATTCATCATTGTTGGATTCTTCAAAATTGTTTTTGTTCAATCGAAGATAAGAGTGCTAGGTGCAGTTGTTTTGGTGAACAAAATCTTCTTCTAGTCTCAACTCTTGCATCTTTGTTCCCAATAATGTGATCTAACAGATGATTTTTATGTATTCATTTGCTAGGTGTATTTGGAGGTACTTGTTGTTCTTTCTCTTCTACTTTTATTTGATCTTCTTCATCTTCCCCTTCTACTGCTTCTTCATCCTTTGCTTCTTCTTTGTAAACCTGCTCCACTGAATCTTTTTCTTCTTCCTTTAATTTTCGTCCACCTGTCTCATCAACCATTACATTGATGCTTTCCACAACTTTGTTGATCCTTAGATTGTAACATTTGTATTCTTTCCTTGTACTTGATTAACCAACAAGTACACCTTTATCTACATGATAATCAAACTTTCCCATTCTGCCATCTTCTCTTTTGATGTAGAAATTGCTTCCAAAGACTTTGAAGAGCTTCACATTTGTTGGTCTTCCTTTCCATAGCTCGTAAGGAGTTTTTTCATTGTTGTTCCCAAGCATTACTTTGTTTTGAATGAGAACTATTGTGTGCACTACATGTGTCCAAAAAACATTTATCAACTTGGAATCCATTAACATTGTTCGATCCATTTCCTGTACTGTCCTGAAGTTTTCAAATGCTTCTGACTTATTCATGAGAAAAAAAACTGCAGATATTCTTTTATAATCATCAACTAATAACATAACTTATTGCTCACCTTTTAAACCCTTTGTTCTAGTTGGTCCAACTAGATCAGAATGCACAATTTCTAGTGGTCTTGTCGTTGAGTATTCCTTTGATTTGAACCTGGTCTTTGTTTGTTTTTCTCGTTGACAATGCTTGCATAAAGTGTTGGTTGGATTTGTGATCTAGGCATTTCTCTAACTGCTTCCTTTCTGTTGATTTTGACTAGGTTATCGAAGTTTATGTGACCCATTCTTCTGTGCCATAGCCAATATTCATCTTCCTTCCCTAGACAACACTTTTTGTTTCCAATTTCATTTAATACATATATGTTTCTTGAAGTTCTTACAACTGTTGCAACCAATTTTATTGAACATGTTTTTCTTATCTCACATTTCTGCGAATCGAACATAAGCTTGTGACCTTGGTCACACATTTGACTTACACTTAGAATATTATGTTTCATATATTCCACTAGTAGAACATTTTCTGCCTTGGTATCCTTGTTTCCAATTTTGACTGTGCCCTTTCCAATGACTCTAGATGAATCGTCGTTTCCAAAGGAGATTGATCCATCTCTTTCCTTTCTCAATGTTAGAAACATGTCTTCATCACCTTTCATGTGCTTTGAGCAACCGCTGTCAACATTCCAACCACGTTTCTTATTCTTAGCTTGTAGAGTGAGTGTGCATTCTTCATTGCTATACTGATTTTGCTTTCTTATCCATGTTCTCTTCTGAGGTTCCTTTTTGTGATTGTTGTTATTTTGTTGTGATTCTCTAGGAGGGAGTCTCATTCTACAATGTTTGGCCATGTGTCCAAATTTGTTGCTCTTGTAGCATTTTGCTTCAGTGATCAATGATTCAAACTTTTTGTAGCTTCTTCTCTATGTTTCACTAGGCCTTCTTGGATAACCATTTTTTGTATGACTTTCAAATTTGTTTTGTTCCTACTATTAGCTCTACAATTTACAGCTTTATGTCCAAAATTATTGCATGCATAACATAAAACAAAAAAGATAGTTTGATACCTGGGAGTTGAATATATTCTGAAAGAAGTTACTCTTTTGAATCTGTCTTCTTCCTAAGACATGTTTGTTTATGACTGTGGTTGATTCTGAAATCTGAATCTTCTTGGTGGAGGAGTGTCCCTGTGATCTTCCTTGTAGAACTTCCTATCCCCTCTGACCATTTCTGCATAACTTTTTGGATATGTTTCTTGATCTGTCATTTTGGAGCTTGATCCCTTTTCTGTTTGATTGTATCCAAGTCCAGACTTGTCATGATTAGGCCTTTGATTGTTGATAATGTCATCCAAAACTTTTGAGTTGTTCTGAATATTTTTCTTTTGTAGATCCTTTCTGAATGTGACAATCTCTGCTTCCAATTTTCCAATGATCTTGTCTCTTTCTTCTAATTTTTCTTTGAGTGCTTCTTCAATTCTTTTATCTTCAATTTGAACCTTCAATTATGTGATTATATGCTCTAGTTCTTGAGTGTCTTCTTTCTTGTCTAGTTCTGTTTGGAGATTCTTGTTTTTCTTCTTTTCTCTTTTTATAACTTCTATAGCACTCAACAGTTCTTCTCGGTAGTCAAATTCTACCTATTCATATTCTTCTTCGATGTCTTCTTTATCAGAATCTTCTATTTCCATGAATATAAATCTTTTTGTCTCACTTTCACTGACTTCATCTTCATCTGATGAGGAGTTGTCTTCTTTGGTGCATAAACTTTTCTTGAAGACTTTCTTTTTGGTTCTTTTTCCTTTATATGTTTGTTTGCTATTTGAATCATCTTCATCATTTATTTTCTTTTTATTATGAGGACATTTGTTAGCAAAATGACCAATACCATCACAATTAAAACAAATCAATGGAATCTTACCTTTATATCTGTTGTCGATTCCCTTTTTTAATCCTCTGACAAAGTTGGCCACTTCTTCATCGTCTTCTGAGATGTCACTGCTGCTACTATATTCTTTTTCTTTTTGCTTGTCCTTTTGCTTTGACCTTTTAGATTCTTTGAATGATGCTTCTTTTATACCTGGATTTCTTGTTCAATTCTCATTTCATAGGCTATGAAGATTCCATGCAATTCTTCCATGCTTATTGAGTCTAGATCTGGTCTTTCTTCTAGTGTTGAGATCTTAGGATCAAATCTCATTGGAAGAGATCTTAGTACCTTTTGAACAATTACAGATTCTTTAATTTCTTCTCCCAATTCTATGATTGCATTCATTGTTTCATCAACTCGTAAGAAGTAAGCTGCAATATTCTCATATTCCTTCATCTTTAGCTGTTCGAATTGACCTCTGTAAGTTTGAAGCTTTGTTGCTTTGACTTTTGAATCTCCTTAATAAACATTTTCAAGTTTGTCCCAAATATCTTTAGTGGAGCTACAATGTATAACTTTGGTATATACCGAATCACAAAGACCATTCAGAAGTGCATTTGTGGCTTTTGAATTATTTAGACTAAGTTTCTTTCCATTGTCATTTGTTGGCGGAACTACTAGTTCTTTGTATCCATCTACAACTGATTGCCAAACTTCAAATCCTTGTGCATGTACATACATTTTCATCCCTCTACTCCAGAATGCATACTTTTGTCCATCAAATTGTGGTATTCCATTTTTATACATATTGTTTCTCTCCATGATCTACCTTTCAGTGGTTAAAATGATTTCAGAAAGAACCTGCTCTTATACCAATTGTTGGATTACTGAGATGGGGGTGAATTAATAATAGAGATTTTTAATCCTTTTAACCACATTATGCAAGTGTTATTTATCTTTATAATCAATATACAATTATCGTCCAATAAATGCAGAGTAAATAAACCATGGAAAAATGAACAATCATACACATACACATTACACCCGTACTTTTTACGTGGAAACCCAATGCGGGAGAAAACCATGAAATTCTTTTTCTTATTTGTTTTTAAGAATTACATTCATTGGAAGCACTGAATTCCTTTGTTTTCCAGCTGCAACTGGAAGGAGGCTCCAACCCCCTATTTTCAGGCTACAACTTGAGGGAATCTCCAACTTCCCAACTCTCTGACTAAAACCAGAAGGAGGCTACAACCCCCTATGTTCTCCGACNCCACTTCTTCATCGTCTTCTGAGATGTCACTACTGCTACTATATTCTTTTTATTTTTGCTTGCCCTTTTGCTTTGACCTTTTAGATTCTTTGAATGATGCTTCTTTTATACCTGGATTTTCTTGTTCAATTCTCATTTCATAGGCTATGAAGATTCCATGAAATTCTTCCATGCTTATTGAGTCTAGATCTTGTCTTTCTTCTAGTGCTGAGATCTTAGGATCAAATCTCATTGGAAGAGATCTTAGTACCTTTTGAACAATTACAGATTCTTTAATTTCTTCTCCCAATTCTATGATTGCATTCACTGTTTCATCAACTCATAAGAAGTAAGCTGCAATATTCTCATATTCCTTCATCTTTAGCTGTTCGAATTGACCTTTGTAAGTTTGAAGCTTTGTTGCTTTGACTTTTGAATCTCCTTAATAAATATTTTCAAGTTTGTCCCAAATCTCTTTAGTGGAGCTACAATGTATAACTTTGGTATATACCGAATCACAAAGACCATTTAGAAGTGTATTTGTGGCTTTTGAATTATTTAGACTAAGTTTATTTCCATTGTCATTTGTTGGCGGAACTACTAGTTCTTTGTATCCATCTACAACTGATTGCCAAACTTCAAATCCTTGTGCATGTACATACATTTTCATCCCTCTACTCAAGAATGCATACTTTTGTCCATCAAATTGTGGTATTCCATTTTTATACATATTGTTTCTCTCCATGATCTACCTTTCAGTGGTTAAAATGATTTCAGAAGGAACCTGCTCTTATACCAATTGTTGGATTACTGAGATGGGGGTGAATTAATAATAGAGATTTTTAATCCTTTTAACCACATTATGCAAGTGTTATTTATCTTTATGATCAATATACAATTACCGTCCAATAAATGCAGAGTAAATAAACCATGGAAAAATGAACAATCATACACATACACATTACACCCGTATTTTTTACGTGGAAACCCAATGCGGGAGAAAACCATGAAATTCTTTTTCTTATTTGTTTTTAAGAATTACATTCATTGGAAGCACTGAATTCCTTTGTTTTCCAGGTGCAACTGGAAGGAGGCTCCAACCCCCTATTTTCAGGCTACAACTTGAGGGAATCTCCAACTTCCCAATTCTCTGACTAAAACCAGAAGGAGGCTACAACCCCCTATGTTCTCCGACTACAACTGGAAGGTGGCTACAACCACCTACCCTTGCCTTGTCCAACCGCCCTGAAATATAAGTGCCAAATGTAGAAAATGAATATGTCACTTTCACAACTTGTTTTGTCAAATCTGTCACTGAGAAACATGTTACTGTATACTCATCAACCAATCTGATCTAATCACATATACCTCAAACACTATACCTGAAGTTTGTACCTCAAACCATGTGCAATAACCTCACTGTTATACAACCTCTATTTGTACCAATAACTTCAGGAACATACCTCAACCAAAAGCCCTAAAAAATGAACCAATATTAAACTTCAATAGATCTACCTTAGATCAACTCTACAGCCAGCCCTAAACTTCCAAGAGAGCATCTAATAGATTTGCAAGGCAAACCGTCAACCAAATTCATAAATTCAACACTACACATGATTTTCCTGCCACGAATCTACTGCTACGATTTTCCTACCGCACTTTTCCTGTCGCACTTCTTATGCCGCACTTTTCCTGGTGCAATTTTTCTGCTACACTTTTTTTGCTGCACTTTTTCTACCACACTTTTCTCTATCAATAATACCTGCCCAAATAACCTTTCATAAAATAGATATTTAATGATATTCAATAGGTTTTAATGGGAGAGCCTTTCTCTCTTATTTATGCTTCCATGTAGCTTCCTCAAGGGTTACCTTCTAACCGACTTAACCCACTTTCCTTCTTTTAGGGCTAACCCACTTCTAACCACTTATCCACTTCTAACTCACTTTGATACACATAGTAAATTCTCCACTTCTAACTCACTTTGATACACATAGTAAATTCTCCACTTCTAACTCACTTTGATACACATAGTAAATTCTCCACTTCTAGTTGCAACTAAATTATTTTTAATTATTTTCTTATTGCAACAACTTAACCCATGACTAACTTCAAGTTTCACCCACTCGACTAGTCAACTTCTTCTAGGAGCTTCTAGAATTAATTTGACTTCTTTGACCTTCTAGATAACTCAGGAGGGTTCTCCACTTCACCAGACCATAACTCTTTAACCGTGAGGAGTTATGTGAAGTTCCACATTGTTAGGTGATTTATATGTACTAAAAAAGACACTNCACTGTTATACAACCTCTATTTGTACCAATAACTTCAGGAACATACCTCAACCAAAAGCCCTAAAAAATGAACCAATATTAAACTTCAATAGATCTACCTTAGATCAACTCTACAGCCAGCCCTAAACTTCCAAGAGAGCATCTAATAGATTTGCAAGGCAAACCGTCAACCAAATTCATAAATTCAACACTACACATGATTTTCCTGCCACGAATCTACTGCTACGATTTTCCTACCGCACTTTTCCTGTCGCACTTCTTATGCCGCACTTTTCCTGGTGCAATTTTTCTGCTACACTTTTTTTGCTGCACTTTTTCTACCACACTTTTCTCTATCAATAATACCTGCCCAAATAACCTTTCATAAAATAGATATTTAATGATATTCAATAGGTTTTAATGGGAGAGCCTTTCTCTCTTATTTATGCTTCCATGTAGCTTCCTCAAGGGTTACCTTCTAACCAACTTAACCCACTTTCCTTCTTTTAGGGCTAACCCACTTCTAACCACTTATCCACTTCTAACTCACTTTGATACACATAGTAAATTCTCCACTTCTAGTTGCAACTAAATTATTTTTAATTATTTTCTTATTGCAACAACTTAACCCATGACTAACTTCCAGTTTCACCCACTCGACTAGTCAACTTCTTTTAGGAGCTTCTAGAATTAATTTGACTTCTTTGACCTTCTAAATAACTCAGGAGGGTTCTCCACTTCACCAGACCATAACTCTTTAACCGTGAGGAGTTATGTGAAGTTCCACATTGTTAGGTGATTTATATGTACTAAAAAAGACACTAAACTGCCCTCAATTAAATTGTCAACCCGGGGTAAGTAAACTTAGAGTTGTAGCAAAATACATGCCAAAGGTAAAAGGTTGGTAGGAGTGTAGACTAACTAAGGAAAGCAGCTATCTAAGGCTAATCTACTCAAACAAACCTATCTAATGAGACAACCCTACTAAGCAACTTGAAACTAGGTAACCTAAGTACTTTTGGGCTAAGGACTGATGGATAGTTCCTAAGAAAGCAAGTAAAAACCCTATTCAAAGAAAACTAGTTCATGACAGTAAGCAAAGGTAAACTACTAACCATAATAAGCAAATGACAAAAGCAAACTTCTTTAACTTGCCAACCTACATTCAATGAGCAACTATCCTATGAAAACAAACAAATAAGCAAGTAAGCAAAAACACCTATCTAACCTATTAAAGCAAATAGACAAGCAAGCAAAGGCACCTAACTAACCTTCTAAAGAAAAAGACAAGTAAGCAAAGGCAACTAACTAACCTATGAAAGAAAATAGACAAGTAAGCAAAGACTTCTCACTGAACAACTACCTAGCCTAAGAGGCAAGTGGACTAAATGCCTAATGCAAAACTATTTCTAACGCATGAAAGGAAATTTAAATGCTCAATGCAATGCATAAAGGGAAATCTAGTCTATTGAAAGTAAGAAAGACTAACAACTAAACTTATGAAAACAAGAAACTATCTCTTCTAATCTACGAAAGCAAGAAACTATCTTTAATCTTCGAAACACTCAAATGTAATGCTGGTGGTTGTGTGAATGCCTTCGGTGGTGACGGATGATATCTCGATGACACTTGACAACAATGACAGTTCTAATGGTATAAGCTCAATACTAATTTCAATGGCAAAATGAAGTGTGAAGTAAATAGTCCAATGAAAACTTAGCCATGATAATAGTAATGTTAAATACCCTGCATATTTATGTACAAACCATTAACATCGTATATGAGATTATTATTCCAATTCTACACTACGTAAGCAAACTAGGTTCATTCATAACTAAGAAATTCAATTGCATTTTAATTCTAAGGAAAAGCGATTGCGTAAAATGAAACTACACTATGTTTATTCTAACCATTCAAATTATAATAAAGAAATGACTAAAAATAGAAATTAAAAATTGATATTAAAAAGTAATCTAACAATTATATTAACCAACAACTAATTAAATGAAATCTAATATAAAATTGAAGTAAACAAGCTATAATAAAAAATTGAAATTAAATCTACCCATCCATCAAAATCCCTGTCAAAGAAACCCAAATTAAAAGTCAGTTCTATCTAATTAAAATCATGTTTTAAACTTATTTATAAAATCATAAAAGAAAGCACAATCTAACATGTAACTGCATGCAGGGTTAGTATAGTGAGAGAGAGACTTGCAAGCCCTTTCTAATCTACGAGATTAATGCATGTTAATACATCTCATCATTCTAACCTGTAAAAGAGAAGTAAAATAGTAAGCTACAACAAACTAATTAACTAAATAAAAATATGCATGTATGACAAATAAAGAAAGAGAAATTAAATTAAGAAATGCATAAATCAACATAAAGAGAGTTACCAAACTGCTGGTGGGCCCCCCAGCAAATCGTGGTTACTCTCTAAAAGTATACCACGAGCTTAGCAAGCCAAATTCACCATAAAAATAAAAAAACGTAGTTTTGGCACTATTCTGGCAATGTAAAACTAGAAACAGAGCAAAATCGTTTTTCTGGCAATTATGATGCTTATGCTACTTGGTTAACAATATAATGAGCATCCTATTGGTATTTATAATCTTACAACCCAAGTGGTTGACCACAGGAGGGTCAAACCACCTCTAAATTCAACAAATTACATTAAATGCATCCATAACTAACAAAACGGAGGAACCCAATGAGCACCCTCTTTGGACAACTGAAATCGAGTTGTCTTGAGCTTAGTAGTTGGAGGGGGCGATGACAAACAAAACCCATGTGCTTGATTTGTCCACCACTGGCCGTCAATACCATAACTGCCAACTTGCCTTGCGTTTTTGTGTAATACTAGGTGCCGGAACGAGTGTCGGATCAAGTACCGGAACGAGTGTCGGATCAAGAAACATGGTGCGTTTTTCCCTGTAATAGCAGAAAAACATGAATTAACTCTTGGAAACCACAAAATATGATAAATTAAACTTGATTTAATCACAAAACACGAATTATACGTACCTCATGCTGATTGTATCATTTTACCATAAAAAATTTCAAAAAGCTCCTTTGAAAGATAAAAAATGCATACATACATATGGAAAAAAGTGTATAATAACATCATGAAGATGATCATATCTCGGGCCCAAAATACCCCCACACCGACGATTTTGCAGGTCCCACTACAAACAAAAAGAAGTCATCCCTTGGAACTAGGCTTGCTGAGGAGGGTTGGCTTTAGAAGCCTCTCCTTTTTGTTGTGTAGGCTTAGCCTTGTGCGTCTTATGTTGCTTTAATTGTGCTCTTAAGCTG
>JZKD02S0291598.1:0-20125 GCA_000966675.3 Picea glauca | reverse complement strand
CCCACATAGTTTTGTAGAAAATTGAGTTAGGGTGGTCAAATCCTCTTACAGTTTGACAATTCTACTTGACACTTAGAAGATCATATCATCTTGTATTGTCAATTATAACAGCTTCAAGAATCCATGAATCATGAGAAGGCATTACACACTAAGAAAAAAACATTAAATGTTTTGAGGACAAAACATTTTCAAGGGGGGGAGACTTGTAATATACTCGAGGTATATTACATTTATTATAATATTATATTTAATAAATATCATGTCAATGAATAATGAATAAAAAATATTTATCCTTTGTGGAATATATGGATTTGTCCTTGTTATTGTGGATTCTCAAGTGAAGTGACCAATAGGTTTGCTTCACCACCTCAACCATTGTCTGCTGACTATATTTCCCAAATTATACATCCAAACCAACACTCAAATTCTAGCAGTCATATAGCGCCAAGGTCTCCTTGATAATTTTCAATAGAAATTTGCTAGTGGCAAAGGAATAACACGAAAATCCATTACCGGGACAAACTGAGAAGACATAGTATATAGAACATGAAGACCCCAATACCCTGCTCTTAGGGATGATTATTGAATGGAAGAAGATAATATAGAGAAGAAAAGGATCTTGAAACTATCCACAATGAGCTAGAAAACTCACCTAGTGGCCCGACGCATAACTGAACCAACCTAAAATACACAAAGATTTGTCCCTCAAACCTTCCATTATTCCACTGAAATCTTGTACCACGTAATGAAAATGTATTCAATTTACACAAGACATGAATCCTTATGCATGTTGTGAAGGATGATATGTGTCCTTGTGTTACCTATCCCAAGGATTGACCATTTCCTTAATAAGAGTTTCCCCATGTGAATATTTAATGCCAAAATAACCCACTAATGCTAGATAATTAGGGGATAAACACAATGTCATAATCTCCATTTTAAACCAAATTTCTAGGACTAAGGTTGGTTGCACGTTGTTGATGGGAAAATTTGACCTGCCATCAACTAGAAGAATAGATTTGAACCGGGGTTGTCTAAATAACACAAGTTGTTTGGTGTAACCTATTCTAATGGGTTTAATGGCTCTGTTAGCCAATTAGGGTCCTAAAACAAAGAAAAGAAATAAAATAACTAATGTTAAAACTATAATAATATATAAACTTCAATCTAGTTATTTACAAATACATTCAATAGAAATATAAATATGAACATGCCATTATGTACAGAGTAATTACAGATTGCAAGTTTTTATTGGATACCTTGCAAAATCAATGTTTGGTAACTGCTTTCAAAAGTAGATAAAGAAAACATATTTTTTA
The DNA here is from genome assembly GCA_000966675.3 of Picea glauca. Lineage (NCBI taxonomy): Eukaryota > Viridiplantae > Streptophyta > Pinopsida > Pinales > Pinaceae > Picea > Picea glauca. Next base: position 18,806 of record JZKD02S0291598.1, on the reverse strand, counting down.
TATTTTCTTTTTTCTAATAATAAATCTAAGAACTTAAATGAAATATGTTTTGAAACAAGGATAGAGTGATGGTCAAATCCAATCTAAAACCGTCTTGTTTCGCTAATAAGTAAAATAACGAAAATTAGAAGCAAATAAAGCTAACGTATTACTAGTTTCTTAATGTATATATTCCTCTGTACGATCCAAAACTCCAGTCATCTCGCCTGTGAAAGAAATATACAGCGGGCTCGTACTAATGTCTCCTGAATAAATTCAAGGTATCTATTGACAACTAGGATATAAGGACAGAATAGTAGACACGTATGATCCAATGATCTTATAATTATGAATGATTACAGTAAGAAATATATTTATGTGAAGCATTCGTTTTATCCATCAATTAAACATCAGGCATAAATCATGATATTAAAATTTATATAACAATCATAGTCATAAAATATGGAACAACAAGTTATAGAAAATATTTTAAAGCATTCAATGAAATGGAATATCATATGCTAAAGAGGCAAAAGTTGCGTAACATATCAATGTTTCATAATAAAAAGGAAAAACATAGATGGAACAATTTTCACACTGTTCTAAAGCCAAATGTGGATCAGTTGTCCATATAGTTCTGAAAGTCACATGCCTATAATCTGTTATGGCCAAGATGTCTTTTACTTACAAAATGAACAGTGTTTAAAGTGACCTGAGATCACATTCTCCTATCTCACAGGATAGAGAAGGATCTCGTAAAATAAAAAATACTACAAAAATAGTGGGTTGGGAGCCACTTATAACAGAGTTGGTTTTAATCAAAGATAGATCAAATATTTTCTAAGACATAAGGGAAGAGACACTACTAATCATTATAATTGAAAATATTAACTCCAAATAATCAGCAGCAACATCTCCCAATTCCTGAGAAAAGAAACAACAATTCAATAAATTAGAACAAACAATTACTAATAACTAATTTTTTATTAAAAGAGAATTGATTTTAGATAATAATTCAAACTGATTTTTCGAAAAAGATAAGCTACAAGATTCTGTAGCCAGCTACAAGTTTCTGTAGCTGATCGAAAATAGTAAAAATCAAAAGGGAAAATCTGTTTATTTTATTTTTTTCAATCAGAATCAAATCCAAAAAAAATAAACAACTATTAACTATTTCAACAATTTAACAAATCCGAATTTATGATGGTGGAATTTGTTTAGTTTTCTAATGATCAGATTATGAGGCTACTTAGTTCTATTATTTATAAAGATCAAATCTAAGTTACCTTGTTTCTCATTTTTTTTTTTTAATTTATTGACAGTAGGTTTGTTAATATGACCTTGATTATGCTCAGAAGCAAGGGTAGGGGAAAACCTTTCTTTCCGCACATCCATTACCTATTCCAACGTTATTCTGGGTGAAAAAAATGGATCGTGGTTCCTTAACCATGGGGCTTTGCAAAGGAACAAAGTTTGGTTCAGCGAAGAGATGGTAATTGTGTGGATCATCACACAACTCTTTGATAGCAGGGTTTAGCTTCTGTCTATGATATAATTTAGTCGTTTTCTGCATATCTTCAAACCCACAGAGAGGAAAGGGGAAAAAGAAAAACTCAGGAAAAACAAATTTTCTGAGAAAATGCTATCCAAAAAATGAAACATACCTCTGAAATGGATTCGTTTCTAAAGAATATGCCCACATAGAAGGTAAATGAATCCATTTTTGAAATGGGTTTTAAACGACGTGGGCATATTCGTAACCTCTTTCTCTGAAACCTTCCCACAAAAACATGTCTCAGGTAAGAAATTACGGGTTTTTAAAACAAAAAAGAACTCAGAGTCATTTGGTTGGATTCACATCACAGGTTCCATGACAACTATAACTAGAATGAAACAGGGATTACTCTTGATAGTTTTAGGTTTGAATCATGGGAGCAGCAGGAACAAGTCTAAATGGAGAGTGGAGATACGAAAATAACATAACCTGCATATGATCATAACTTTAATAGTGGGAGTGAAAACCAGGGGTTTGAGCGCAATCCTTACCATACCCTATGATGAGAACTAAACATACAGAGTATTGAAACCCAATGCAAGTAATGAATGGTTCATTAATATGTTAAGCCAGTAATGTGAGGTGAGGATGTGAGTATAGCAGTTGTGTATTCATCTGCATGACTGTTGGTACGACCATTGAATTTGTGACAAGACTATCAAACAAATATCAATGCTCTTCACAAATCGAATCACAAACTATCAAACTATATTAAACCATATTGAAACCCAAAACATCGAAAATAGGTCATTCAAACATTAGATTTGGATTTGATATAAGTATGGTGACCTTCTCATAGATGCACTCTAAGGCGCAGAAAATGATAACACCAAGCTAGGTTTTTATGTTTAATTCATGCTTACAATCATGAATTAAACATAAAACAAAATGAAAACACAAACAATAAGAATTTAGTAACCAAGGCTTCAAACCAACAATCATTTCCAAACTCAGAAGGATGTATACAGATTCGAGGTGATGGCAGCTAAAAAAAAGTGTAATCTCTTTCGATTGTATCAAATATCAAGAAATCATATTTGGCTTCCAACAATGGCGATGTACTGGGCGAAGCAATTATCTCTGCATCACCAGAAAATTCATGTTAGGATGAAACAGGAAAAATGAAATTTTAAGAAACAGTTGACAACAAGTCAAGCATTCTGATCAAGACTCAGAAAATAACATAGTCTAGCATCAGATGTGTTTCTATCAAAAATGCAATATGGTATCAGGTTTCGATTACGAGCGAAACAATGTTTAGGCAACCGACTCTGATACTGTTGACAGGGCCATTGCTGCCAGCAGACATCCATAGCCTTGACAGGGATGTCATTTAACCCACTCTAACACCTCTATATGTTACAAGGGAAAAACTCTATATGGCCAAGGGTAAACCACAACAGATAGGTATGACTGCAGAAATCAACTCAATTCCATTGTATGCTATATAAACTAATGTGTAAGATAAGAAAGAGGCCTACCTCGATCCATTGTTTGATGATGTTCCATCGTTGAGCACTTCGACCCAAAGCTTTATACCTACAATAAGTTCTCAACAAACAAGAAAAGAAAGTATATAGTGATAATGTAAAGGGGTTAGCACATCAGATAGCATAAACCATTAATAAACATTACAAACATGCCCATGGATGATAATCATATATTTGCACGATACCGATAGGACAAGAAAGGAGTATTTCTATTAATAATTGATCAACAGAAGTGTCAACATTATAGACTTTCGTGTCGGCATGGTTCGAAACCAAGGAACCAAGTTCCTTCCAACTGGGCCTCCACCAAAGGTAAGCTCAAAGGAGAGAGACAATGAGGTTCTCTCAACAATAGGGAAAGAGATTGGGGGTTGAGCATTGTGTTCAGACTTGAGGGAAAAATGGATGCAGACTCAATATGAAGTAATTTCTCCAAAGTAACTTTGCTCTCAAATTTGAATGCTTTCTCCTCTTTTCCATAGCTCAAAATTGTGCTCTTATAGCCTTCACAATGCAACTGAAAGGCCAAGTCAAAATGTTTCCAGTATATGGAAGGCCAAGGATCAAATATCTCTTGTCGTGACATGGAAACCAGACTCCATTTTTGTATTTTCTGGCAAAAATCTCGATGTACGTGGGTTGTAGTGGAGCAGCCTGCATATACGCTTGTTGTATAGCTGATAGGGCACATATATGTGGAAAAATATTTATTTTTAGCTCTAGATTTATCGAAAAGGGATATGATAAGTCTACATAGGGAAATGGAAAAAGGCCCTCTGTGAAATATAGCAATGGTGAGGCAAATCTTGCTATAACATATGCCCCCTAATGTTTGAGATAATAGGACTATCTGCGATGGCTAAAATACATTATAAATAACCCAGGAGTGGAGTGGTAGAGAACCAGTTGGATGAACTCGATGGCTCATTACATTCTTTACTGACTTTGCAAACATGGCTGCCAAGAATACAATGCAGATCCATGCAGAAAATATACCAAATAAGTGTCTGTGGCCATGAATAGGTAGACACAATTGTGGTTATATGCCAAAAGGTTTCATAGTCATGAGCAAGGCCCAGTGAAACCAGTCTCAAAAAATCAATCTGAAGATATATGTATACCATGGAGTACAATCTGATCTCCCATGATCACTAAAGTCGAATAGGTGTTGGTCCAATGAAAGGGAAGCAATAGCTCAGGAAAGCTGGGGCCACATAGTGGTGTCTTCAAGTCTTCTACACTATCTGCCAAGGGTGCAAGTCTACATAATGTGAATAAAGGAGTTGAGGTCGAACATAAAGAGACATCGTTTGATTATCGGTCATTGAGGTGTACCGTTAATAAACACGAGAAAAACTAACAATAAACACAGTAAGTATCAAGGCACCGAGTACAGTCCGACAAGTGTGAATAAAGGAGTTGGTGTCGAACACTTGAGAAATCCATTGATCAGGAGACATTGATGTATTCCCATCTGTCAATGGTGAGAGAGCCCGCCACTAATGACTGCAAGCCTCGAGGTACTCATAAAACTCTAGGTCCCATATCCAGAATAAATGAGTTGGATTCGATGGAAAGAGACCTGATGAAAGGAGAGCATTAAGGCATCTCTCATTAGTCATCACGAGGAACAAAGCAGGAGCTTCATGATTTTGGTGGAGATCGGACGAAGAACATGTTCATGAACCAATGACCCTGTGTATCTTTTGCATGTATCAAATGCAAGCGGTACACGAAAAAGACCCTCTGAATAGCAGCCAGTGATGAAAACTACTAACAAAGGCGAGGAAACCACCAATAAGGATAATAGCATCCAAGGCACTGCACAAATCCCAAAGTGTGAATAGATGTCTTGCCGTCGAACACAAGGGAAACCACCCAGTCAATGACCAATGATGAAATGTCGATTGTTTGGTTCAAGGTGACCTACAAATGATGCAAGTAGGGATAGGGTGCATGATAAGACCATAGTATCATGTGATTCTGAGACAAATTGAGGGTATGGCTGACATGCAAAGTCAAGATTTCTGAGGAGTGGCCGACGCAAGTTGTGAGACTTCCTTTGAACAAGAGCATGAGGCATATGGTGGACTCTGGCAGCATAGACTCAATGATGTGACTATTAGATGCAGGAGGCATCAATAACGTTCTCTTATAGGTGACTGGAAGAGTAACCAGTCGGTAGATAAAACTCCATAACGAGATCATCTTACTAAGGCCATGCTAAACCCAAAATTACAATGACACAAGGACTCAATAATTTTGTGCTATGTTCAAAGGCGACATGACTTCTGCCAATTATAATATAGTACTCCCTTCCTGCCCGTATTTTTTTTTTTTTCATAACAAATGAATGCTATGATACAGAGTAGGAAACAAGTGTCACAAGTAAGAAAAACTAGTTCCAACAGTGGAACATACCTATGCTTAATGCAAGGAAATGCATACGGGAGATGGACACTTGGGGTGATGTTTCCTCCAGGGTATAGGGTTTCAAATTGCAAAGGATATAAACAAGGCTCTCCTTGGTTGAGGATGCAAAACTGCTTAGGCAACGGTTTATAACGCAAAGCGAGAACCGGCTAAAGGCTCAATACTACAAGCGAGGGCATGAGATGCAATCACAACTTAACGCCAAAAAATTTCTTTTTTTATGTCTTGTAGTCTACTTGGTGTAAAAAAGGGGTAAAATTGTGCCAAATAGACGTCTTTTCAAATCCAACTTACGGGTGTGGAAAAGACAAGTTCACTCGGCAATCTTTTCCATTTTTTATAATGAGTCAGAAAAGAGCTTAGCTAAGACTCATGACCTTTTAAATCCAGTTTAACGAGTGTGAAAGGGACAAATCACTTGGTAATATTTTCAGTTTTTAAACGAGTCAGAAAAGAGCTTAATTAAGACTCGTTTTTGGGAGTCTGAGGGGAATAGGGCCGCATGTGCATGAATGAGAAATGAGGCTCATCATAAAGTCATGTATCAAGTTATAATGGACTTCTGGTCGTAAGGAAAAAACTCGGTATGGGCACCAAATGACAAAGGGGATCTAACTAGGGCACCCATGTTTGGTAAGTCTCTACCATTTATTAGCAACACTATTTATAACAGACAGAAGGTTTTGCGTCACAACAAATGGGTTTTTACCTAAGGCGTAAAAAATGTGGTAGTCGAAGGATAATGCAAAAATGCATGATGGAGTGGATACCTATCCTATATGCTAGGTTATGAAAATAATTGTCCGAGATGACGAATGACCAATCATGACGTTGAAATCCGCAAGAAAAATGAGTCAAAACTACAACAAACCAGCTCAAAACCACACTTGAATTCGTCCATTAGGTTAAAAAATAGCATGAAACTATACAAAAGTGGGTAAAAATAGCTTATAAATAGTAATAAAATAAAAAATTACTGTATCATTTTAATTTTTACCCAAATAATGCAATTTGGACCAAAAATACCTCCATGATTCAAACGGCAATTGCAATAGCATCTGGAAACGAAATCACGAACCATCTAGATTAGGTAACTCTTCATCTTATCTTCTTCAAATTCAGTGGATTACATTTTTGAATTAGGTTCCAATTTTTTAGTTTTTGAGGGTGTAAATTAGGATTTTCAATGTACGTGGGTCTCCTTTTTTAAGGTCACGTGTACGGCGAGGTATACACCCCTCTGTGAACCACAGGGTGTGTGTATCAATCCCTACACGCGACTGTGTGCAAATAAGGCCGCGTATAGGTACGCAAATGGCCAAAAGAGGGTTTCTAACTCAAAAAAATTGATTTGCTTTTGCAGAATGGTCCTGGAATGGAGAGAGCGAGAGCACGAGGAGGTGCATGTAGCTGTTGAACAAGATCTGGTGGCTCAAGCGGCTCTAAAAAGAAGTGGTTTGTACAAATGTTGGGCTCTCAAAGGAATGAGGGCCCAAGTGAGGTTATTGGAGATGTTGGTGGGTTACTGGGACCTTGATAGCGAAAGATTTATCCTCGATGGACAACCACTGAGGATCGAAGTAGAGGACATCTACTTCTTGACTGGTCTATCACGCCGAGGGAATTTTGTGAACCTCAAGTCACGCAGAGCAAGGAGTGGGATGAAGATCGAAGAGTATATCGATGCCCACTGTATAGCAGGGACTCCCAAGGTGGGAAGTCAAGTCCCCATCCGGGCAATAAGTAATCTCAGTTTGAAGATCATAGTGCTCGTGCTTACTAGGATCATAGGTTCGACCTCATTGCATCAAGCATCGAGACCACTTATGTTTTACGCAGTAGAGTGTGCTAGACCCGCTGTCTACAACTGGTGTACCTCATTGTTGACCAATATGAAAGGTCAGTTGACAGAGTGCAAACAAGGGGGTAAGAGAAACTTTGGGTCTGCCTCTATTCTTTGCAGCTTCTTTTTTGAGCGGGTTCTAAGTCTGAGACCTAGAGTGGAGGTTCTTCCTAGAAGACCACGCGATCCAGCCATGGTATGGTGGATCGAAGTCATGAGACGACAGGGGGGAGGTAGGGTGACCACACCCTACAACAATGATTTTTTATTCTGGTCGCAGCAACAGATCATTGCGTTGGACGACTATCCCTATGTGGGGATTGATTTTTGAGGATATCTTGATATGCCCCTTCCACTAGGGGCCGCCTACGATGATATCGGTAACAAATTTTTAAATATTTCATTTTTTTGTATTTTTGAATTTAAGGAACAAAAATAATTTTGGAATAGTGTTTGAGTATTAACTAGACACTTTTGTAATCGCAGACGTGGGTCTGCGACGGCTAGAGCGATTTCTATGACATAGATGGAGGAACTGGGGAGATGAGGCGGCGGGAGGAGAAGCAGATAGATTCCTACAAAATGTGCAGGGCAACCTGTCTCGTTTGACACAGAGGATTCCTATGGTTCAGGTAGAGGATCTACCTGAAGCCATGAAGCGACAGGTGATTGGTGTACCTAGAGCATGGGTGTGGCACTTTCGGCATCTCTCAAATGCCATGGTTTTCTACCATGACACACATCTGGTGCCACAGGCATAGATGTCGTGGGATATGTATACCGGTTGTATATGTGTATTGAGGTTTTTAGCCCCAATTTTGTAATATAAACACCATATTTTGAAATATATAAAAAAGGATCTTCAACTTTACTTATATCTTACAATGTGTACATTGATTTAATGGTTTTCTTTGCTTTATTAATGTGACAAATGCCAATCTAAAATGTAGTTAGCATAGGCATCGGATACACGACTAGAACTCCTAGGAATGTGATAATATGTAATATAATCAAATTGTCGTTTTAAAAGACGTACCCGTTGGAATCGACAGAGTAAACTAGGATCACACACATGGTAACGGTCGTTCAACTGACATGCTACTAACTGGGAGTCCATGTGAACTTCTAAAGAGTGAATTCCATGCAAGATAGCATCGTGCAAAAGTTCTATGATGGTGCTATATTCGGCCACATTATTCGTCGATGGACCTAGGCATGCGCCACCTGAAGACACCAGCAGACCCTCGGGTGAGTAAACCACCCAAGCAGCGGAAGCCAAGTTCTGTGTATGATGACTGGCTCCATCTGTGAATCCTAGGTAGACCGAAGACTTTGTTGACATCTGCCAACAAAGGGAAAACTCGATAAGCAAGCTAAAGACAAAAGAAAAAGATGAAAGAATTGTACATACACTAAATTTACATTAGTATACAAAGAGTTCTACCCAAGCCTAGGGCTCAAGAATAATACCTTTTCAAGTAGATCCCATTTCTAGGCTCGACCAACTTATTCCCTTCATAATCTTCTAATTCGTAGGCTCCTTTTTCTAGGACACGTCGCACGATGTAAGGACTATGCTACATGGGTTTAAACTTGCCTGCCCCTAATATCTATTTTTCTTGATCATACAAGAGGACCAAGTCACCCTCAGCATACAACCAGGGACAAACAGACTTGTCATACTGAACCTTGACACATTTCTTATTTGCCTCGATAGTCGTAAAGGTGTCTCGACGCTGCTCGTCAAGAATCTCTAGGTGCATAAGGCGTCACTCTAAATCTAAAGTGTTAGGTAGGAGATCGACTGCCAACTTGAGAGAAGGGATCTTGCATTCAATAGGAAGGATCGATTCCACACCATGCACTAACTGAAAAGGGGAAAAACCAGTGGTAAACTTAACCAAGGTTCAGTATGCCCAAAGCACGGGATATAGCATGATGTGCCAATTGGAATTACTCCGACTGACAGTTTTTTTCAAAATGGTCTTGAGAGACTTGTTGACGGCCTCTACTTTCCCATTTTCCTGGGGGTACTAAGGGGATGAATGACCGTGTCTAAACCCCAGATTAGATGCTAGTTCTACCATCATTTCATTCTGAAAGTGATTGCCATGATCAGTAACAATCTCACTCAGGATACCGAACCGGGCAATAATTTGGTTGAACATGAAGAAGGCTACAGTCTTCCCATCGAATTTTATGGTAGGCATGGCCTCAGCCCACCTAGTAAAGTAGTCGACGGCCATGATAATGTGTTGATGCCCCCCAGTCGAAGTTCGGTTGCAATCGATGAAATCTACCCCCCACTTGGTGAAGGGACCGACGGTGATGACTGGGTGAAGAGGGGTTGGATGCAAGCACATTTTCTGAGTGAACACCTGGTAGGGGTGACACTTCTTAACCGCTTCGATACAATATTTAAAGATAGTGGGCCAGAAATAACCAGATCGTAGGATTTTTTGGGTTGTCGCAAGCCCGGATAGGCGACCACCACAAGCCCCTTTGTGGAAATCATTTAGGACTGACTCGGCTTCCTTGTGAGTTAAGAAACAATGCAAGATATTATCTACTCCTCGGCGATACAAAGTGTTGCCAACAATGGTATACTTTTTGGCTTGGTATTTAACACGTCGTCGATCATCTCGCGAGAGATGTTGAGTGAACTTCAAGGTTTGAAGATATAAAACAATGTCTCCATACCAAGGATCAAACAACAAAACAAGGAAAATGTGTTCATCTGCAAACGAATCAACATGGATAACATCCTCATCTAATCATGGAAAATCAGATATTAACTCTACAAAAACTAGTGATTTCTTGGACTTGGTCGAAGTGAAGTCGAGATCAAATTCTTGTAAGATGACAATCCATTTATTATATTTTCCCTCGATGATACATCCAGTAAGGATGTATTGAAATGGATTGACATCGGCCACCATTGTAGTCTTGCAAAGCAATATATAGTGACGTAAGCGTTGGACTGCGTGAATGGCAGCCAAAGCTAGCTTTTCAACATGAGAGTAATTAAGCTCATGACCAACTAAATTTTGACTGAGATAGTAGATGACGTGCTCATGGATCTCATCATCCTCCTGAACTAGAACCATACCAATCATCTCTAACGACACAGAAATATATAGCAGGTAATCTCTACTGTAATCAAGAGATTTCAGCAAAGGGGTCGATACCAAGGCTTTCCTCAAAGTGTTGAAAGACTCTTGGGCTCACTCATCCCAAATAAAGGGGGTGTCTTTCTTCAAGAGGCACATGAAACCCTTAGTAATACTGGCATAATTCACTATGAACCGACGCAGAAAGTTAGATTTCCCCTGTAAACCTTGAAGTTGTCTAATTGTGCGCGAGGGAGGCAACTGAAGTATTGCCTCAACTTTAAGAGGATCTACCATGATCCCAGTCTCGAAAACTAAAAATCCTAAGAGACAACTAGACTTAACATAAAATGTGCATTTATGAGGGTTTATCCGGATTCTATAGTAACGACATCTTTCAAAAACTAGTCGAAGGTGTATAACATGATCCACTCTCTTGCGAGAGTGAGTAGCAAGATCATCCAGGTAGGCTTCAACTATGTGCTTGAGATCGTGAAAAGTGAAAGTCATGGCACGTTGGAAGGTTTATCTGACATTTTTAAGGCCGAAAGGCATTTTCCGGTATGCAAAAGTACCCGAAGGACACATAAATGTCGTCTTGTGTTGGTCCTCAGGTTTGATATGGATTTGGTTATAGCCTGAAAATCTATCCATAAAAGAAAATATCTCGCTTCCCACACACTCATCGAGAATCTGATCAATGAAAGGCATGGGAAATTATCTTTAGGACAAGACTTGTTCAGGTCGTGAAATTCCATACACACATGGATGGTTCCTTGCTTTTTATTCATGGGAATGGGATTGGATACCCATTCGATCAAGGGAACCATGTAGATGAAGCCAACGTTAAGTAGCTTCTCCACCTCTGCCTTAATAGTAGGGGTCTTCCTAGGATTCATAGCTCTAAGATGTTGTCGAACAGGTTTATCATCTCGGTAAGTTCTAATCTCATGTTCGACAATCCGAGGGTCGATCCCTGGCATCTCTTCACATGACCAAGCAAATACATCTTGAAATTCTTTGAAGAGATCGGTGTAGATCAATTTTTTTTATGGCGAACAATATGCACCTATATTTACATTCTCAATCTTACCAGGGGTATGAGAGATATCGATGGAGATGGTAGGAGAAATACTCACCATATTTCCTTAGGCATAAATGTCATGCATATCAAGTGGAACTACATCATGACCAACTATCTCACTCAAGGTAGACCGAAAGTCATATTGCTCAATTTTTTCAAGACTTGGGAGAAAATAAGATTGATGATGCATGTCATCCCAAGGTCTCTCGGAACCATTCATGGCTTCGAGGATGGCTTCATCTAAAGGTAAAGTCTCATCTAGGAAATCATGTGAACAAGATAACAAGGTGGCCCATACAAGCCTAAGAACATGATCCTCCTTGTCCGTCTACGAGGTAACAGGATTAGGATCGACGGAAGAGTCAAGAACAACTTGATACGCAATCTTTGTTGTCGATAGTGGCATAGCCATGCCAGCATGCAATTGTCCTTAACATGACGAAGTCGAAGAAGGTAGGGTCCGTGGATCACTAAAATAGGAAGTGCGGAAAGGAATGGACCTCCCTACAGAAGTGGGCTTACTAGACATGGTGTAAACATGGTGAATCGATGCCAAGAAGTCAAAAGTACCCATGAGGGAAGAATACATTCCGACATTGATATTCTCATTTGTTGACTGAGAATTGTCGATCACAGGGATCGATGGTCCAACAAATGTGTTAGGATTAGAGTACGCAAAGGATAATTGGTAAATAGTAACGATCTCCCCTTTATGAGGGAAACGAAGTACACAGATGACGGACGATACGACATCGACCGTAGCATAGGTCCAATTGTGACCCAGTAACAGGTTATAATCAAGAGGTGCATCAACTACCTCTACTTCCACCTCTACCATCTTACCACCTAACTGGACCAAAAAGGCGAGGAGAATACCATTAGGGTAGAAGGAATGACCGTCAAATGCAGTCAACATGTTTGACAACTTGGAAAGAGCCGAAGAACCAAGAGCTTTACAACAAACCAGGGACATCATGTAGGTGGCAACACCTTCATCAACGACTGCTTGTTTGATATTATACTTGGAATACTCCATGTGGATTTGGAAAGCCACATGGTAGGGTAAGCAAGGCTTCACATCCGTGACGTCAAAATGGATAACTTTCGAGCCATTAGGTTCTAGAGCTCCTAAGGAAAAGAGTAAGGCATTCCTCTGTGATGGACACATCTAGAGTACCTCCAAAGCTGACATCGCACAAGGGGTTTGGCCCAGATCCTCAACAATAGAGTAGTTATGGGTGGCTCTAGAATTAGGTTTGTGGGTAGAGCGCTTAAGTACTCCTTTCAGAATACAAGGCGGTGGCTCTAGTTTCTCAATTTGTAAGTTCATCTCCAGAGGGGGAGGAGGAGCTTCTAGACTGGTACTAGCTTTTGAAGATTTATAATCTCGAGAGCGGGTGGCTATATCTATTTTTTCATCAACCATATTGATACAAACATGGTCGCCATCTTGCGACATTGGGTTTTGACTTCCACCGGATGCATTTCCAATGTTCGAAGAGATCGAGGCTAAGTGTTGGTTGTGTGGGAATGGATTCGTCAGCACAGTGGGCGGTAGATTTAAAAGCCTCACAGCCTCCACGAGTTTGGGGCATAAATGTGTAAGGTGGTCATCGATACAAAGTTTACAAGGAAACTTCACCTTACTTTTCTCTTTCTTGCCCTCTCCAGCATTGTCATTATGTTTCCCATTATTATCCTTGTCCTTGGGTTTATTATTATTCTTTCCACCCTTTCGATTGTTTCAACCTTTCCTTTTATTCCCATCTAGTTACTGGTCACCATTTGGGTTCTTCGACGATTGCACTAAATGTACCTCCATCGATTGGGTGGGTTTGGAGGATGCAGATGAAGTTGATCCTCTAGCATACTTCATTGTCAAGTCTGTGGACTTTACATTGGCAGACCCTACAATGCCATCGGCATGAGGTCTGGGATTATGTCTAGGATGGTGATTTGGTCGCGGTGCATCTGGAAGAAGGTGATATAACATCCCAGACTGAGCATATATCAAATCAAGTTGTTGGGCTCTAAAGATAGCTTCTTCCTCGTTGAAGACCCCGAAAGTAGCAACGTCCTTTGAGATAGGTGTGTGCAAAGACTTTAGGAACCATTCTAGAAGAAATTTCAGGGGTATAGGAGTCTTAATCAACCGCCTCTGTCTACGTCATTCCTAGATATGGTCTGAGATGTGAGTGTCAGTACCCTGGCGTAGAGTCGACAAAAGTTCAAGGCCAGCATCATAACGAATGGGAAATTGAAAATGGTTGAGAAAGGCTAGCACTAATTGATGGAATGACCCATATGTCCCCCTAGGTATCTTAATATACCATTGCGACGCAACTCCAATGAGAGTGCATTGAAACAATCATAATCTAATAGAATCATGGTTCAGAGAATTCGATGAGCACCAAAGGTGAAAAGTAGTGATGTGGTCACCAGGGTCCTCTCCATTATTACCTTCAAACTTTGTAATGTCTGACGGAAGTTAGGTAGGGACAGGGGGCCATGTGGGATCATGACTGACCGGGTCATTCATTAACTTAGACAAGTCTAGCAGATTAAGCGTGGCCAGAAAAGGGAGACAGGGTTGCGACATATGGCCCCACCCTCCCACAAAAGATTGTGCGTTAGGAACTGCATTCCATTCAGGTTTCTGGTAAGGACCAAAAACCTGTTTAGAATTATAAGGCCCTCCTCTGGGCTGATTTGTATAAGACGGGTTGGGCATCATTCCAGCAGGAATGTTCTGATAAGGATTATGAAAATTTCCCTCGGACGGATTAGATCCAAGCTGGGGGTTGTGAAAATTGCCCCCAATCGGATTGGATCTGGATTGGGGGTTTCCCAAAGTGTAAGACTGACCTTCTCCAAGTGGGAACCCAGAGGATTGAAGTGGATTCGTCATGCCAAAATTATTGGTTGGAATCAGCACCGAGGAGGTAAGGATGTAACGCGGAACTTGTTCGCTAACTGGGTTGTTCCATCCAACTGTAGAAGGATTAGACCCAGGATTAAGAAAAGGGACACTTCCTAAATTAGGATTCGTATGGGGGATATGAGAACCACCAAACGGAAAAGGAGTGTAAGGAGGTGTAGTGCCCCCAAGTCCAAGGCTAGCGTTGGGTCCAGTAGCTGGAATGGCAGTTGAAAATTGCGACGTGAAGTTAGGCATACCATAAGAAAATGGACTAGAATCTATAGGGATGGACTGAACATTGTAACCCGATGAGTGACCGAAATCCCCAAAAGGGTTCGAGGCAAGAGATGAATCATTAACTACAGGTCGAGCCATAGTACTAGTATAAGCCTCTGGCACTGCAACTGTAGCATTTGCAAGAGTCGAAGGGGTGCCATTAACTCTAGTGGGTATGGGAGTTGAAGAACTCCCATTGTTCTGAAGACTAGATTCAGTACTCATCCTCATGGAACCACAAGTCTGAAAGGTGGATGTGTGTGTACCACTTCTACAAACTCTACGCCTTTTAGAAGGCAAGAACCCAAAATCCGGTGGTAACTGTAGAAACTGATGAGACCGGTGGGGAAGCTGGTCCGACTCCACGACAACTTATGACTCTACAAAATATAAATATATCCTAAGGCCAACTAGTAGTCAAAGAGCATACCAAAAATTCAAACGACCAATATGCATGCAAACGGGCTAAAGTGGCTAAGTGGCCTCCCTCGCTAAAGAAGGTATGTCTCGTCCAAGAGGGACTTGAGACTCCTTGCTAAAGTTTGGAGGTAACAGAATCAGTTATAGGGGCCCTCATGGACTTAACAACCATTTGGTTAGATCCCCCCAGAGAAGTAATCCTCCATAAAGGTTGTGTGTTGTCCGACCCCTATCTAACCCAGGGTACAAGTAGAATAACCCCTACAAGTAACCTATGAGATACCTAAGTCAAGCAACTAATAAACCATTGTATAACCGATCCATAGGTGAGCAGTCGTAAGTCTGGATCACCGTATGGGCAAGGTAGAAAATCCTGAAACCTTGATAGCACCACCTCGCAAAGAGGTATGGGTACTAGCAAGATCCCCAAATACGAATAAATCTGCTGAAATATCTTTGACGCTAGGCGAGTATCCAGGGGTTATCCCTTCAACTAACTTCGTGCGACCACGTGATTAACTCTAGTGTGAGAGGAGCCTCCTGATATTACCAATTATACAATGGACTTCTCAACTCACTGTCTCAGACACATATGTTGATTTAATTGCCTTGGAGAAGTTTACTCACAAAATCCTATTCCAAGGCACTAAATCCTAGACTAGTTTGTGCACCCTAAAAATAAAATCGTGACTAATCAATTTTAGTTTAAAGCATAAATTTTATTGGTCGTGATTACTCAAAAGGGTATGGAAGCGAAACTCATGAAGTTATGACTCTGCAAAAGATAAATATGAATATAATGCAAAGTCTACCTTTAACTTTTCAATGAATGATATGCTAATAAAAATAGTGCAATTTTCAATTTCAACTCTGCAATTCAGAAATAAAATGCAATCTTTCGCTAAATGTACTAAGCTAATGATAAAGGTTCAAAGACAAAAATGTTAACCAATGAAAAATGCCTATTTTTTTGTATTTTAAATATATCAAAAAGAAAATGCATGGACTGAGAAGCAGCCTGATATAAAAATTCTACTATGTATAAACAAAATAACTCAAGCAAAATACTAAGAAGCCCAACAAATAGCCCGGGGTTCAAGGATAAATCAAAAAATGAAAAAACAATTAGAAAGACTACGCCCATAAATTCAATTCCCAACAGGCTTCTTGTCAACCTAGAGAATCTCAACAGGCACTACAGAGACCTAAGAAGGCTCAACAAACATCAAAACTCACCCAGCAGTCATTAAACCAAGAAAACAAGCAAGGAAAAGTGGTATACACAATTGTTCAGGAGAATAGTGCATATATACGCAACTTGCAGAGAGGCAGAATGCGTGTGCATGCGACTGTCAATGTAAAAGGAGCGTACAGGCTTTAAAACAAGGCCAGGCAAAGGGGAAAAAGACTTAAAACTTAGACTCAGAGTGAACTGAATCTGTCAAGCTATGATACGACAAGAAACACAAAGGAAAAAGAGAAATGCAAGAAGAAAAAGTACTTCAACCCTTAGAAGGAAGATCTCTCCCCAGTGGAGTCACCATCTTTGTTACGAGGGAAAAACTCTCTATGGCCAAGGGTAAACCACAACAGACAAGTATGACTGCAGAAATCAACTCAATTCTATTGTATGCTATATAAACTAATGTGCAAGATAAGAGAGAGGCCTACCTTGATCCAACATTTGATGATGTTCCACCGTTGAGCACTTCGACCCAAAGCTTTATACCTACAATAAGTTCTCAACAAACAAGCAAAGAAAGTATATAGTGATAATGTAAATGGGTTAGCACATCAGATAGCATAATCCATTAATAAACATTACAAACATGCCCATGGATAATAATCATATATTTTCACGATACCAATAGGACAGGAAACGAGTATTTCTATTAATAATTGATCAATAGAAGTGTCAACATTATAGACTTCTGTGTCAGCACGGTTTGAAACCAAGGAACCAAGTTCCTTCCAACTGGGCCTCCACCAAAGGCCAGCTCAAAGGAGAGAGACAATGAGGTTCTCTGAACAATAGGGAAAGATCTTGGGGGTTGAACATTGTGTTCAGACTTGAGGGACAAAGTGATTCAGACTCAATATGAAGTAATTTCTCCAGAGTAACTTTACTCTCAAAGTTGCTCCTCTTTTCCATAGCACGAAATTGTGGTCTTATAGCCTTCACAATGCAACTGAAGGGCCGAGTCGGAATGTTTCCAATATATGGAAGGACAAGGATGAGAGATCTATTGTCATGACATGGAAACCCGACTCCATTTTTGTATTTTCTGGTGCAAATCTCGATGTACACAGGTTGTAGTGGAGCAGCATGTGTATACACTTATTGTATAGATGATAGGGCACGTATATGTGGGAAAATGTTTATTTTTAGCTCTGGATTTATCAAAAAGGGATGATAAGTCTGCATAGGGAAATGGAAAAAGGCCCTCTATGCAAGATAGAAATGGTGAGGCAAATCTTGCTATAACATTATCATGTCCAAGAGTCGTCCATCCATGATATAGAACATCTTTACTTTTGATCAATTCCAAAAAGACATACCTGATCATTTTCTTGAAACGGACATTACTTCGCTACCAGCAGACCTGTTCAGTACCTTGGTGAAGTTTCCTTGGCATCATGCATGCATTTACCCGCTGCCAGCAAACCTGTTCAGTATCTCGATGGGTTTACAAACACTTGCCACACCTTGCAATGCTTTCAACTCTCTAGAATTTGTTTATAAAATTACAGAAACTTTATGGTATTTCAAGAGAGCAGGGTGATGCTGAAAATATCAGATTTTGAAAAGAAAACTTGATCTTTTACAACTTATTTTCTCATTTGACGACCTTCATCATGATCAGAACACTTATATTTATGTTAAGAAACCATCTCGAGGACAGGAAGGTATAATCGAAGGTATAATTCGAGGACAATGTTAAGAATTTAATGATAATCGTGTCTTCTCGTAATTTTAAAAAGAAACGAGGAACACTGTTTTGAACAGAAATTTACTTCTGTTGATTTGATTTTTAGCATTTACAACACTGGTGCTTTGAAGAGTTGTCAAATGTTTCTCATGGATAAAAATTCGGATTTTCTTTCCATAAATTAAATGGTGACTCAGACATAATTATTTAGAAAACAAGTCAAAATAATCAAACAAAATGAAAAAAAAACCAAAATAAAAACAGAAAAAGAAAAAAAAATCATAAATATTTACAAAAGGATAGAGTAGAAATCATCAGGTGAAATATTTCTTGAGAGCCTAAAAGAAAATAGAAAAATCCTCATTAATATGAGTGCAGTCCTACTTGTGGCACCTTGGGTCAGGGTTGAATTTACAACTCATATTTACTTATCTCTTTACTTTTCATTTAAAAACTTTCATGATGATACTAAGTTTTTGAAAAGAAATATTCAACAAAAAGCTGAGAGAAAAGGGTCAAAGTGGACTTCCCTGACAACAGTCATATTATGGTTCTCTTGGTGCACCCACTTGTGTTCATGACTGCATTATTACAAAGAGAAACAATGAGAAATAAAGTTGAAAGAAAACCTACTCCTAAACCTACCCTAACTATTAAACAAATCAAAATACTACGTGAAGTCATGCTTCCAATGTAGCCATCGGAGTAACTCCAATCCTGCAATGGAAACAAAATCAAATATTACTAACAAGAATGGTAGTATATC
>JZKD02S0291576.1:8717-20126 GCA_000966675.3 Picea glauca | reverse complement strand
TTACAAACCGCCCTCTCTTAAATATTTTTGTGATTTTTCTATTAGAGAGCAATATAAGCTCTTGCATCTTGGAGTGATCTGCATTACAGGTACAACTGACAAATCCTTGGTGGCCTAATAGAAAGATAAAATACAAGCATCCAAATAAGCAACATTTTCACAATAACAAGCAAAATAAGATTCCCAACCCTCTCATCCATATTCTACTTGTTGGCATGTTTTGCAGGAAAGAGTGTGCTTGTCATTGATGGCAAGAACAGAAGGTGGAGTAGAAGGAAGCGTAAGCTCAGGAGGAGGAGCGAATAGCAAGCAGACATCATAGCTCAGAAAGGAAAGTGCAGTACAGAAGCGACTGGAGATTAAATCTCAGAAGAGATGGCGTTGTTAGCAATCAAAAATGCACTGGTATTTTGATGAGTATTTCCATCACTCTTCAAATGATTGAGCGTTTTCTTCAGTTTCTTTGCCAATATCTTAACCTCCATAGTGTTCAACAAGCTCCTATTGATTGTTTTTGTCCGGAAACTCTATGGCCTTTCTCTTCTCACCTGCATTTTTAAAAAAATAAAAAAAAACCTTTTTAGTATTGCTTAGAACCTAGTCTTATGCCTTTTTTAGATTTACTATTGTTATTATTATAAGAAATGGTGTGTGTTAAAGCGCTTAAGGCTAGTACATAGACCAAAGTCCATAAGTTAAGCCATGAATTTATGTTATAATTCGACACATAAGGTCAAACCACAAGCCTAACCCTCATGCTAAGTCTAAGGTTAATATCACATTGAAATCTCAAAGCCCGACACATTGTCGAGCTCGATACCAACCATTAGGACATATTTTTGGTCTGGTGTTGCTATGGAGTTGTTCCACATGGCAGACTGAGTGCCAAGTCATGAGATATAATCTTTTCAATATCAAGGATCGATAAGTTCTCTTTTACATATCAAGAGGATGAAAAACAAGCCATTATTATCACGCAGAGGCACATGCCAGGTCGACAAGCCAGGTGCAAGCATCGAATCCACATGACACAACAATTCTCAATACAAACCAAACAAGCTAAGTACTAACGCCAAGTTTCAGGGAATCAAAGGGTTTTGAGATTTGAGCTTAACCAGTCAGATTACAAGTGTTTACAAAATGTAGGTTGCATGAAGATCGAGCCACGAGGAGCTAGATGTCATACAAGGCCGAGTTTTCCATTTGAGATCGCAGATGCCAATGTTACAGAACGCATTATACAGGCGTTGCTAGGGTATTACTATTATAATGTTGGGATTTCATTAGTAGTTTGACCCAAAATGAAGCGAATTTCCTGACTGCAACATTAAAAAAATTATAGAGGGCAGAGTTTTCAACCCTCTGGAGGTGCCATATCCTTATCATGGCCAGATATCAGTGTACATTACAGATGCATTCTTCTCATGTTCAGTGGCTTGTTGTAGTTGGTGTTTGTACCCACCTTGGTTGTGTTCCTTTGCCCAATGCTGGAGATTATGGAGGTTGGTTATGTCCNTTACAAACCGCCCTCTCTTAAATATTTTTGTGATTTTTCTATTAGAGAGCAATATAAGCTCTTGCATCTTGGAGTGATCTGCATTACAGGTACAACTGACAAATCCTTGGTGGCCTAATAGAAAGATAAAATACAAGCATCCAAATAAGCAACATTTTCACAATAACAAGCAAAATAAGATTCCCAACCCTCTCATCCATATTCTACTTGTTGGCATGTTTTGCAGGAAAGAGTGTGCTTGTCATTGATGGCAAGAACAGAAGGTGGAGTAGAAGGAAGCGTAAGCTCAGGAGGAGGAGCGAATAGCAAGCAGACATCATAGCTCAGAAAGGAAAGTGCAGTACAGAAGCGACTGGAGATTAAATCTCAGAAGAGATGGCGTTGTTAGCAATCAAAAATGCACTGGTATTTTGATGAGTATTTCCATCACTCTTCAAATGATTGAGCGTTTTCTTCAGTTTCTTTGCCAATATCTTAACCTCCATAGTGTTCAACAAGCTCCTATTGATTGTTTTTGTCCGGAAACTCTATGGCCTTTCTCTTCTCACCTGCATTTTTAAAAAAATAAAAAAAAACCTTTTTAGTATTGCTTAGAACCTAGTCTTATGCCTTTTTTAGATTTACTATTGTTATTATTATAAGAAATGGTGTGTGTTAAAGCGCTTAAGGCTAGTACATAGACCAAAGTCCATAAGTTAAGCCATGAATTTATGTTATAATTCGACACATAAGGTCAAACCACAAGCCTAACCCTCATGCTAAGTCTAAGGTTAATATCACATTGAAATCTCAAAGCCCGACACATTGTCGAGCTCGATACCAACCATTAGGACATATTTTTGGTCTGGTGTT
Organism: Picea glauca; assembly: GCA_000966675.3. Classification (NCBI taxonomy): domain Eukaryota; kingdom Viridiplantae; phylum Streptophyta; class Pinopsida; order Pinales; family Pinaceae; genus Picea; species Picea glauca. The sequence continues at coordinate 17,758 of JZKD02S0291576.1, read as the reverse complement.
GCTATGGAGTTGTTCCACATGGCAGACTGAGTGCCAAGTCATGAGATATAATCTTTTCAATATCAAGGATCGATAAGTTCTCTTTTACATATCAAGAGGATGAAAAACAAGCCATTATTATCACGCAGAGGCACATGCCAGGTCGACAAGCCAGGTGCAAGCATCGAATCCACATGACACAACAATTCTCAATACAAACCAAACAAGCTAAGTACTAACGCCAAGTTTCAGGGAATCAAAGGGTTTTGAGATTTGAGCTTAACCAATCAGATTACAAGTGTTTACGAAATGTAGGTTGCATGAAGATCGAGCCACGAGGAGCTAGATGTCATACAAGGCCGAGTTTGCCATTTGAGATCGTAGATGCCAATGTTACAGAACACATTATACAGGCGTTGCTAGGGTATTACTATTATAATGTTGGGATTTCATTAGCAGTTTGACCCAAAATGAAGCGAATTTCCTGACTGCAACATTAACAAAATTATAGAGGGCAGAGTTGTCAACCCTCTGGAGGTGCCATATCCTTATCATGGCCAGATATCAGCGTACATTACAGATGCATTCTTCTCCTGTTCAGTGGCTTGTTGTAGTTGGTGTTTGTACCCACCTTGGTTGTGTTCCTTTGCCCAATGCTGGAGATTATGGAGTTTGGTTATGTCCTTGTCATGGATCTCATTAAGACATATCTAGCCGAATTAGGAAGGGTCATGCATATTACAACCTTGAGGTTCCAACATACAAATTCTTATAGGATAATAAAATGTTAATTGGTTGATGTGCACATGCAAAACAAGTCATGTATGAACATGGGATTATGCTACCAGATCAACTTTCAATTGTGATGTTTAAATAAATACAAGAACCAGGCCGTATGTGAGAAAGGCCATGAGGAAGTAGCTTTGTAGAAAAAGAAATCATGCATCGGAAGGCAGAAAATCTTGCATATTTCAAATTGTTGTTGCAGGATTTGGATATGTTGCATTCCACAAATCAACAGTCCAGAAAACCATGAGTTAATCCAAAGATTTTATGGATACTCACAACCTTGTTATGCATGCATACAATGCCCCAAATCCTATGCTACGATCAGGACACTTGGGACTATAAAAAGCATTATGTGTCATATTGGGATGGAGCTATGCCTCTTCACCAGATCATGAAGAATCATACCAGTCATTCTCAGAACCTGAAGAAATGGAAAAAAATCAAGATCTTATTTTAAGGCCACCACTAGTTATTATTCACCATGCATTCACTGGAAAAAGAAAAGATCGTTGATTAGGGGCATTGGAAATCAAGAGATGGTTATCAAGGCACAGTCATTGTAAAATTCTCGCTTTCTTCCACTGGTTTACAAGAGGCAGATGTTTGATCTCATTCCATGAGGAAGTTTACTGATGGCTGGGAGTTGCTCTTGCTGACATCTATTCGCACAAGGAATATATTCTTGAACGAGGGGTTAAATGGACATGCAATCATTATGGAAGACAATGGACAGTTAATGAAACAGGTGGCAATCATTATGGATCTCTTCATAAATAGCTCGGGAATAAACATGTTAAAGGTTAAGTTTCTATTCTATTTTTGACCAAGACAGAACTTTCACCAGCGCAAAAGGCGAAATTATAACCAGTTAGCTGGTGAAAAGCAGAGCTTTTACCAGCTAACTAGTAGATCGTAAGGCGAATTNCCAGGTGCAAGCATCGAATCCACATGACACAACAATTCTCAATACAAACCAAACAAGCTAAGTACTAACGCCAAGTTTCAGGGAATCAAAGGGTTTTGAGATTTGAGCTTAACCAATCAGATTACAAGTGTTTACGAAATGTAGGTTGCATGAAGATCGAGCCACGAGGAGCTAGATGTCATACAAGGCCGAGTTTGCCATTTGAGATCGTAGATGCCAATGTTACAGAACACATTATACAGGCGTTGCTAGGGTATTACTATTATAATGTTGGGATTTCATTAGCAGTTTGACCCAAAATGAAGCGAATTTCCTGACTGCAACATTAACAAAATTATAGAGGGCAGAGTTGTCAACCCTCTGGAGGTGCCATATCCTTATCATGGCCAGATATCAGCGTACATTACAGATGCATTCTTCTCCTGTTCAGTGGCTTGTTGTAGTTGGTGTTTGTACCCACCTTGGTTGTGTTCCTTTGCCCAATGCTGGAGATTATGGAGTTTGGTTATGTCCTTGTCATGGATCTCATTAAGACATATCTAGCCGAATTAGGAAGGGTCATGCATATTACAACCTTGAGGTTCCAACATACAAATTCTTATAGGATAATAAAATGTTAATTGGTTGATGTGCACATGCAAAACAAGTCATGTATGAACATGGGATTATGCTACCAGATCAACTTTCAATTGTGATCTTTAAATAAATACAAGCACCAGGCCGTATGTGAGAAAGGCCATGAGGAAGTAGCTTTGTAGAAAAAGAAATCACGCATTGGAAGGCAGAAAATCTTGCATATTTCAGATTGTTGTTGCAGGATTTGGATATGTTGCATTCAACAAATCAACAGTCCAGAAAATCATGAGTTAATCCAAAGATTTTATGGATACTCACAACCTTGTTATGCATGCATACAATGCCCCAAATCCTATGCTACGATCAGGACACTTGGGACTATAAAAAGCATTATGTGTCATATTGGGATGGAGCTATGCCTCTTCACCAGATCATGAAGAATCATACCAGTCATTCTCAGAACCTGAAGAAATGGAAAAAAATCAAGATCTTATTTTAAGGCCACCACTAGTTATTATTCACCATGCATTCACTGGAAAAAGAAAAGATCGTTGATTAGGGGCATTGGAAATCAAGAGATGGTTATCAAGGCACAGTCATTGTAAAATTCTCGCTTTCTTCCACTGGTTTACAAGAGGCAGATGTTTGATCTCATTCCATGAGGAAGTTTACTGATGGCTGGGAGTTGCTCTTGCTGACATCTATTCGCACAAGGAATATATTCTTGAACGAGGGGTTAAATGGACATGCAATCATTATGGAAGACAATGGACAGTTAATGAAACAGGTGGCAATCATTATGGATCTCTTCATAAATAGCTCGGGAATAAACATGTTAAAGGTTAAGTTTCTATTCTATTTTTGACCAAGACAGAACTTTCACCAGCGCAAAAGGCGAAATTATAACCAGTTAGCTGGTGAAAAGCAGAGCTTTTACCAGCTAACTAGTAGATCGTAAGGCGAATTAGCTGGTGAAACCTGAGATGGCCAAATTTGGTGAAATTTTGCCCAGATCGAAGTTTTACTAATCTGAATCTCTTGAAAACTCTTTTAATGGATAGATGTTGAATTATAGAGTCAGGTCTAAGATCCACTTTTGATGTAAAAGGGTTAGAGGAAGTATTCAAGTTGTTTTGGCACCTATTTTGGAGGCAGTAAATCAGGGTTTTTTTCCAAAATTAGCAAATTCGAATTTTAGCTTTCTTAAGAGTCATCAAACAGCCTTAGAAGGCTTATCTTCACTGCACAGGGATTCTACATCATCTGAAGATCATGAAGTGTGGAATTGACCTCATTTTGAGGATCATTCCTNTTCCAACATACAAATTCTTATAGGATAATAAAATGTTAATTGGTTGATGTGCACATGCAAAACAAGTCATGTATGAACATGGGATTATGCTACCAGATCAACTTTCAATTGTGATGTTTAAATAAATACAAGAACCAGGCCGTATGTGAGAAAGGCCATGAGGAAGTAGCTTTGTAGAAAAAGAAATCATGCATCGGAAGGCAGAAAATCTTGCATATTTCAAATTGTTGTTGCAGGATTTGGATATGTTGCATTCCACAAATCAACAGTCCAGAAAACCATGAGTTAATCCAAAGATTTTATGGATACTCACAACCTTGTTATGCATGCATACAATGCCCCAAATCCTATGCTACGATCAGGACACTTGGGACTATAAAAAGCATTATGTGTCCTATTGGGATGGAGCTATGCCTCTTCACCAGATCATGAAGAATCATACCAGTCATTCTCAGAACCTGAAGAAATGGAAAAAAATCAAGATCTTATTTTATGGCCACCACTAGTTATTGTTCACCATGCATTCACTGGAAAAAGAAAAGATCGTTGATTGGGGGCATTGGAAATCAAGAGATGGTTATCAAGGCACAGTTATTGTAAAATTCTCGCTTTCTTCCACTGGTTTACAAGAGGCAGATGTTCGATCTCATTCCATGAGGAAGTTTACTGATGGCTGGGAGTTGCTCTTGTTGACATCTATTCGCACAAGGAATATATTCTTGAACGAGGGGTTAAATGGACATGCAATCATTATGGAAGACAATGGACAGTTAATGAAACGGGTGGCAATCATTATGGATCTCTTCATAAATATCTCAGGAATAAACATGTTAAAGGTTAAGTTTATATTCTATTTTTGACCAAGACAGAACTTTCACCAGCGCAAAAGGCGAAATTATAACCAGTTAGCTGGTGAAAAGCAGAGCTTTTACCAGCTAACTAGTAGATCGTAAGGCGAATTAGCTGGTGAAACCTGAGATGGCCAAATTTGGTGAAATTTTGCCCAGATCGAAGTTTTACTAATCCGAATCTCTTGAAAACTCTTTTAATGGATAGATGTTGAATTATAGAGTCAGATCTAAGATCCACTTTTGATGTAAAAGGGTTAGAGGAAGTATTCAAGTTGTTTTGGCACCTATTTTGGAGGTAGTAAATCAGGGTTTTTTTCCAAAATTAGCAAATTCAAATTTCAGCTTTCTTAAGAGTCATCAAACAGCCTTAGAAGGCTTATCTTCACTGCACAGGGATTCTACATCATCTGAAGATCATGAAGTGTGGAATTGACCTCATTTTGAGGATCATTCCTTATCTTTTGTAAATCAGTTTTGACTTTCTATCTTTAGCATATCTGATCTATTCTTTTAGGATCTAAAAACTGTATTGTAAAGCTATAAAGTTGAAGATATGAGATGAACTAGAGGTTCGATTTTGGATACAGAAATGCCATATTGTAAACAGGCCTTTTTTATGCTAATACAAATCACAGGTTTCTCTCTCTATTGACGTCAGTTTTTCCACCTTCTTTATGTACTTTTATTCGAGTTGTTTAGCCATAGATGACTATTATCTCATTGATTGGCTCATAACTTGGTAAATAGTTTCTCCATTGTTTATTAGACCCTACATTGTGTACTGGTTTATAAGCAATTTGTTCTTCACCCACTTTGATTTACCAACTGATATTAATCCTTGAGATCACGGGTTCATTTGATTGCCATCTTGACTGTCTATATATCATATTGTAATTGAGTTATCCCATTGATCCATATACACAAAACACAAAAAAAAAAATTGATTTGAAGTTACCAAGAACCTTTGGTCTACAACCACAAAGGGTTTCTGGGAGTGATAACAGGCGCGATAAAACTCAAATCAAATCAAGACCGTCGGATCTGCAAGCCAAATCAACAGTAGGGATGAATTGTGGGTAGAGAAAGCTGAATTAAACTACTCGCCAGTTACAATCCCGCAATTTTTCTAGATCGTCAGATCTCATAGCTTCAAATATCTACGACTGTGGTTGATACAACAAACAATGAGTTTAAGTCGAATTAAATCATGTTTGTCGGATGCACAATTGTCAAATCTACGACAGGGATGAATTATGGAGATTGAAAGGGGAATTAAACATCGCGCTTGTTCCCATCCCACAATTAGTCAGGACCGTATGGTCTTATAGATTCGAAGATCAACGATTGTGGTTAACTCACCAATAGTGCACATCTTCCCATTGCGGAGTTGGGTGACGAGTTAAAACATTCATAGATTATGGTCATGGAATCATTCTTGATCGTGGATCTATTTTAAGAAACTTTACAACCATTGGATCACTTTTGAGTGGAAGGACAGGATAAGCGAGGAAAACGTTTGGGAATTCGATTATGTGAATTCTCGTCAACTGTCGCATCACTTTCAAGTGGAAGGACAGGATAAGCTAGCAAAGTCACAACGCTGACAGGTCAAGTCGTCGATCTAATATCTTGATCGATGAACAACATTTAGTTCAGGTTTAAAGATACGAGGAGGTTATACTCCGTAAAGTTTGAAATTGGAAAAACCTGAAGCCCGAAAATCCGAAATGAATTAGGACCATCGGATTTGGAGGACATACGAGGACTGTTGGATCAGTGTTGTTCATCAACAGACCACGTCAGAAGACCACATCAGCAGACAACGTCGGCATTCTACATCAGTAAGGACACGTGGCATAGTCAGAGAACGACAAGTGTCAGGTTGAAGTCAGCATTTCAAGAACATGAAAATCATGAATCTGAGTGACACGTGGAAGCTTCTTGGCTCGTGACACGTCATCGAGTGATGCAAGATTTACGTCACTCCGGGAGTTTTACCACCAGTACTCTCCCAAAGACCTAAAGTGGAAACGAGACATCCGATCTGAAGATCACTTCGGGAGCAATCTCATCCGTTGATCTACTATAGTGGAAGGATAGTGTAAGTAAAAACGTTAACCGACAGCAAGTGGTCTCCATCATCTGATGACTGACTCAGCAAGTGATTACTCCGGAGGAAAGAATGGGTTGAGATTTGAAATCTCCAAAGTCTAGAGACCGAAGGAGATCTCGACCGTTAATTTGAGAGGGACACGCGTCAGAGCCCTATCAGCTCCGGAAGATTGACGTACGGAGGAAAGAAATAGTTGAGGCTCCAAATATCTGAAGTCCGAAGACCCGAAGGAGATCTCGATCATCGATCTGATGTCAATTGTACTATCAACCATTGATCAAAAATAGTGGAAGGATAGCATAAGAATAATAGACGAAGTCGCGGAGTAAAAGGTGGCCATCCATCTCATTGCTTGATTAAGTCCTGGCAGTTGGATTAAGCAATGAAGGATAGATGTAAGGATCAAATATAACCATTGATCTAGTTCATAAATATAAATGTGAACCTTCTGATCTGTTCGATGATATTGTATTCGAGGGATTTGAAAGGTTGGAAGTCACGAAGACCTAAAAGGCAAAGTGTCAAAGTTGCGACAGTCGTCCATTTCAGGAGACTGAATCATGACCGTTGAATTGATAAGCACTCGATAAGCCTAAGTGTATCGTCACCACCAATGATCACGTGAAGGAAGGGGCTTAGCAAGAAAATCTAGCGCCTGCTGTGAAGTTTTTTCTCAGGAAGGGAAAAGGATCCAAAGGAATGAGTGCACAGAAGTTCTCTCTATAACTGTCAGAAAGGACTGATTGTAACTGCCATAAATGGAGTGATTGTATCCACCAGAGAATTCAACGAGCTTGAGTGTGATCACCAGAGGAGATGAAGAGTCTCGAGGTAACTTCCATTGAAGTGAAGATTCATCCTTTAGACAATTGACAGATGGAAATGCGTCAAATACTGTAACTGCCAAAGAAGCCGAAGAATCTCAGGATAACGAAAACTGATGATGAACACATGGAATGAACCACCAAAGAGGATGAAGAGTTGCCATGATGATGAAGCAGAGGACTCGACATGAGAAAGATATGTAGAACATAGAAGTGAGGTGATTATGTTGGTTAGCTATGCTTTTGTGAGGAAGAGATGCAGTGAAAAACCTGTAGGGAAGAACAATGACGCAGTGAAGAGCATGCAGAGGCATAGCACATAGAAGAGAGATGGCGCATAGAGCATAAAATGAAGAAGAACAAAAGGCACAGGAGAGGTGAGCAGAGAGACATTGATTTAGGCAGAGCAAAGCAGTGTAGCAGAACAGTGATGAGACTGGTAAGCCATAGATAAATGTTATATCACTGTGATAAATTCAAGAAAAGCAAAGATTTATATTTCAGGGTGGTAGGGAGGTGGTAGGGAGGACGGGCGTCCTCATAGTTTCAAGTGGGTGATTGAACGAAGGGAGTTGTAGCTTCCATCTGGTTGCAGCCAAAAAAACCAGGGTGGCAGTGTGGTAAAGGGAGAACTATTGTTCTTTGTTATATAGGTTGGTGCCTGTGTGACTGGAAGTTGGTGCTTCCATCTAGTTGGTGTCGAAACACTCAAGGAGTTGGTGCTTCCTTCTAATGGGTGCTAGAGAAACCAAAGAGTTGGTGCTCTCAAAAAGTTTTTGCTTGTAAACAGAGGTTGTAGCCTCAAGAAGAGTTGGAGCTCATAAGAATGATAATGTATAGAAAATAAAGATTACTCATCATATCAAGAAGAAGAGGTTTTTCCCTTTATGGGTTTCCTCGAGAAATATTTGTCTCTGTATATTTCATGTGTGTGATTGATGTTGAATATTCTATTGCTTACTTCCCTGCTTTATTGTGATTATCATTGAGTGTTCTGTAAAGAGTTTAAAATGGGCACAATTGTTTAAGCACAGTAACAACTGATTCACCCCCCCCTCTCAGTTGTCCAACAATTGGTATCAGAGTTGGTTCCTTTTATCTAAGGGTAGATCCTAGAGCTTAAACATGACTAGCCATGAAGGAACTTCAACCAATAAGGCCCCCTGTTCAATGAAAAAAACTTCACCTTCTGGAAAGTTAGGATGAGAACCTACATTATGGCCCTAGGTTCAGATGTCTGGGATGTGGTAGAAATTGGTTATGTAAAACTAGTTGTACTAGCTTCTAAGGATGAAAAGCTAGAATTCAGCTTCAACACTAAGGCTATGAATGTTATTCTGAGTGGGCTTGCAGAAACAAAATTTGTAAAATTTATGCACTTAGAATATGCCAAAGAAATGTGGGACAAACTCGTAAGTAGTTATGAAGGTATTAGATATTATTTTCAGGATTAACTGCGGAAGCCCCTATATACAGTTATGAAGGTAATGAGAAAGTAAAGGATGCCAAGCTTCAAACCTACAGATTAGAGTTTGAACATCTAAAGATGAAAGAGGATGAAACTGTTGGGAAGTACTTTCTGAGAGTTGAAGAACAAGTAAATGCAATGATAGGACTTGGTGAAAAAATCGAGGATGTCTCTTTAGTTCATAAAATTTTGAGATCTCTGCCA
>JZKD02S0291565.1:0-12021 GCA_000966675.3 Picea glauca | reverse complement strand
TTCAGATGATTCTTGGGCTATGAACTCTACTCTTAGCGGGGTTTTTGGTTAAGGACTTGGGCGCGAGTTCAAAGTCTCCTAGACTACTAGTCTGAAGGAAACACCTCCCCAACCCGCAGAACTTTAAGCTCTAAAACAGGGCAGGGTAAACTCGTGAGGTTACCAAAATGGTAGCAGTGCCAAGAGAAACACCTTCGAGGGATTAAACTGGAGCATATGGAAAATCAAGCAAAAGCATAAGTTCTCAAGGGAACAAACGCATACTCATAATTTAATCATTTCAATACAAAAACCATTTATAAACATATAAATACATGCATGCATCCATTATTTCCAATTCATAGCACAAGGCATGAAAACACTTATCAGAACCATAAGGCGTGATGCGACTGCTGAAAGGGGTGCTCGTTTCCACCCAACCATAGGCTCAATCACTCCTAATGGCTTTACCACTGGCCACCCCCGAGCTTAGACCACGATGCTTTGAGATTCAATCTCTCTCTTCCATCTCAACGGAAGTTAGGGACGAAGGTTACTCTCCTCCCAGTACAGAAATAGATAGGGACGAAGGTTACTCTCCTTCTCCCGACTCAATCTCTATTTCTGCGATCAAAACTCACTTTCCTCTTTCAATCCTTCCTCAGACTTGAGAGCTTCGACTCTCGTCTCTGCACTCTTCACGGGTCTTCCTCTGCCCACCACGCTTCCTTTCTTGCCTTCCTCAGCAAGATTGTGTGTGGCTCGAATTCCCAGTTCATGGTCAGGTCTAGAAGCCTTACAGATGAGCGGTCTGCCCCATCGCCTCATTAACTCTTGAGGAGGTCTTCCCACCTACCAACCTGACTGTAATTCATTCCTAGGTCAGAGGGTTGTTCTGATCCTGAGCAATTAAATCCAACAAAGTACTCGTTCGGTGGAGGTTAACGCAACCATTCCTGGTCCCCTCCACCACCTTTTTGTTGATGAATGCAGCTATGTGAGACATTCTCCAGCTTACAAACATGTGAGGTGTGGATCATTGCAGCTATGAGAAGTCTTTCTCTTTGCTTACAAACCTGAGAGAAAGCCCCTAAGAAGGGTACATGGTTCCTGCTTGAGACAAGAGCTGGGAACGTAGAGATGACCTCCACCATTCAGAGAGTGAGAAGAACTCCAGATGATTATCCAGTGGAAAAGGCGATCTGATGAGTTGGACGTGCCTGTGGCTGAGCACAAGGTGAACGTGTGAAATCCCAAAGTGTCGGGTGCATCATCATGTGAATAGAAATGAAGATGATGTGTTAGCCTCCTCTGAGTAGCAGAGTTGACGAGAAAACTCCAGATGATTCTCCTGTGTGAAGTAGTGGGAAAGATGATCTATAGAGTGGACGTGTCTGTGGATGAGCACAGGTGAATGTGTGTAGATCTGGTTCTTCTGTGTAATGCAGTGAGCCAGAGCTATGACTTCCATATGAATGTGCCCATAGTGGATGGGCACTAGTGGGTGTATCAAATCCTTTGCTATATGATGTTCAAGAGTCAGACCGGCCTGTAACCCTAATTGTTATGTAAAGTGTACAGGTCGGCCCCACCTTAATGTGATTAATAATAAATGTAAAATATAATTAATATGGTTAATATTAATTATAATAATTATAATTATAATTATAAAGTGGCTTAGAGAGGTCGGCCCTATTGAGTCAATAGATGCCTTTGTTGATTGAACAAGTCTAATATAAGTAGGGGATGATTCCCCATTGTGGAAATATATCTTTCTTGTCTGTTTAGAAATTACAGCAAATACATCTACTTGGGAAAAGGTGCTCACCTCTCTTGGGTGCTAGTCTTCTAGGGCTTAAGCACCCTCTTGTGTGCTAGGTCATTCTTGGTGGTGAAGGTCTTTCTCTTGAAGAATATAGCAAAGGATTTGGYTGGGTTTTCTTCCCTTGTTGAGAARGGTTTCCCARGATACTTCTTGTGTTCTTGTGCATGGTGTTTCTTCTTGTGATCTTGGTTGCTGCAACATTATTGTTTATGGTTAAGTGAAATGCAAAAATGGAATGAACTTCATGCTTAACCTAGCTTATGAAAAATTAACATGGTATCAAAGCATAGGTCTTGAAGATCCCATTGCACAAGCATTTTCCAACCCCTTCTCTCACTCATTTGCAGAAACCGTATGGGCCTCCTAGGGTTTCCAGAAAATCCGTACGAGCTCCTTTTCTGAAACCTCTCACCACTCAAAACATGGACGCTTGGGCTGAAAAAGACATAAAAGGGTACAGCCTCCTTCAGTGCACCTCTAGCAAGTCTCGGATCAAAATTCTGAGCATTTCAAATTTTTGGCCCTAGGGGTTTCGCCAAAATTCTGCAAAAAATTCTTAAGTGTATTATTGCAAATTTATTGAAGAAGCTCCTCAGCTTACCAGGGCTATCATGTTTATCAAGGCTTATTGTTGGCAGTCATAAGCCCAACAAAACCTAAAAGTGCTAGCCTAGCCTAGCCATTAGGTTTTCTAGCCTAGTTGACAAGAGTTTGTGAAGATGAGTAAAATCATGATGGGAAGCAAGCTCAGTACAAGACTCCAAAGTAATGAAGATATCAACATCTCAGCACTCTCAGGTATGGTTCCTATCAATGATAATACTTGGCTAATTGACAGTGGTGCCTCTAGGCACATGACCAGTATTAGAAATCATCTAACACACTTCATTGAGAAAGAGACACATCTACATGTTGTTCTTGGAGATGATGCCAAATATAATGTGAGAGGAGTTGGAACTTCTAACTTCCAACTAGATTCAGATATGCAGCTTAATCAAGAGGGAGTTCACAGTTCCTTACAACCCTCAACAAAATGGGGTTGTTGAAAGGAAAAACATAACTATCATTGAGGCAACTAAAGCAATGATACATGATCAAAGTCTACCTATGACTCTATGGGCAGAAGCATGTATGACAACAGTATATGTTAAAAACTGTAGTCCTCATTGTTGGGCCCTTCGTTTTTGAGAAAAGAATTGCGCAAGTGTTGGTCGTGCGACCTCCATCAGAGGCCGAAAGGAAGAACAACAGAAAACAGTTGCAGAAGCCAGCGCAACACCAGCTAAGTAACAGAATATAGGACAGAATATAATTGTAAAAGGTTTGTTGATTGATTTGGATTGAGTTGGTCGGTTCAATCGGGTGATGAGTTCGCTCATTCATTTTGGTCATTAGCTAATATCGTTAGGTCGAATAGCGTCTATCAGAGTTATGTCCATGGGCATTGCCCAAGGTTTTCTATGGTAAATCAAGAAGAGTAGAGTCTGTAATGAACGCAACCTGCTGGCTGGGAAATCAGGACTCTGTGGCCGAGAGCCGGAGCCAAGAATCTAGACTGTACTTTCTATGTATCGTTGAGGCTGTAATGTAAAAAAGATCTTTAATGATGATATAAAGAAGGGTTAAATTTTCAAATCTGATGTGTCCTTACATTGTTGCTTATGCATTTCAGTCTTCATGTATAGCTTATGAGTTACAATTGTTTCTCTTATGGTTAACTGATAGTCGCAATACCAGTAGGTTTGGTTCTCGCATTTAGGTGTTTCTGATCTAATAATGTTGATTGCGTAAGGACTGAAGTAAGTTCTGAACACTCCATGGATCTTCTGTAGTCTTCTCCCTACCCTTCCCTATCTCTCTGTCTTAGCAGCGCTTCGGGTGAGACTACTTCTCTTCGGAGGAGATGAAAATGCCAGCGCTCTAGACTACACGGTGCCTTTTGTTGGTAACTTGAGAAGGACCTTGGTCTGAACAAACTCGCGCCAACAAAATGGTTCCGTTGTCGGGACCCGTATTAAAAGGGAACTTGTAGGAAGAATGTTGTCGCCGATCCATAGATCTGGCATCGATCAATGGTGGGAAAGAAACTGTAACGCCTTCATATGGAAAGAAGCGGAACTAAGAAGAAAATCGGTGGGAGTCACTCGGGAAGCGATATTTTACTCAGAAAGATTAAGCAACCAGTACGAAATTTTTTGGGTTAAATTCCCGGAAGAATTTTTTCACTAGATCAAGAGACTCCAAGAAGCTCCAGAGTTCCACGGATGGATCAAGAAGATCTGCGCCTGGGATACTGACAAGTTAGCAGCACTCCAGAGGCTGGACTGTCCAGTCACGAGGACCGTAGATTTCTGGGTTACCACCACAATAGAAGGATACATAATCGAATTTGCAGTTGAGAACCACCAATCTTTCTCGCGAGCAGAGGAAATTTTCAAGAAAGGCGCAAGGGGAAGACTTGTAAGAGAGATCCCCCTGTGTATTAAAGCTTTCTTGGTGGAGGAAGGGATGTTGATTATGACCCTGACCGAGAAGGCAGCGTAAACACCCTCGCTTGGGGTAGGGTGAGACGAGGTGAGAGTCATGGCATAAAGAGAGGGGAAGGATTCTTTGACAAATGGGGGGGAAACAGCAAGAAATGGATTCAAGAGATGAGCGAGCCTTGAAGAGATCCGCCATAGTTGAGAAGTGGTGATGCGGCAAAATCAAGAAAGTCGCAAGACAGTCTGAAAAGTTGAGGAAAGAAGGAGGATCGGGAGAGATAGAAGGAAGACAGACGGAAGAACTGCAAAGGATGAGAAGACAAGAACGACTAGCCAGTCAAAGGTTAACCGAGAGAGAAGCAAGGAGAGCGAGAAGTCCCTAGGAAGTGGGACGAGAAGGAGGAAGCACGGATATAAGAGAGGAGGAAACCAACATGAGTCTTGAAGGAGAAAGAGAAGATTCAGCCCCGATAACAGGAGAGATCGAGAATCCGGCCGAAGAGATCGTCCCAGTGGAAGCTAACGAGACCCCCCAGATCAAAGAAATCCGCCCCTAAGCCAGTGGCGCCAGCCCCGAATCACCCATACCCCAAGTGCCCTCAATACAAGCAGTAAGTTCTATACTACCTTCTCATACAAGTTTTGTTTCAGTACAATTAGTTAACCAATCACAGCCTGGAAGTGCGAGTACACAGGGAGGATATTGGGATCCCCTGGTAGATCGCAAGCAGGACCGTTCGGGTTCACATTGATACGAACAACAGGATCAACAATGGCCAGCCATGTAGGAGGACCGATTGCCCGATACCCATAATTTTGGGGTAAGGGAGATGAAGACGTTGAAAAGCACTGGTTCTTGTGCGAAGCCATCTGGAGATCCAGAGGGACACCAGATGCGAACAAGTTGGTCGAATTCCAGACTACCCTGAGAGGCCGCGCTCTCAAATGGTACACGAAAACCATTGAACCAGGAGTGCCAGGGATGCAAGGTCAAGCATTCACCCTTGGCCGGGTACGGACGAGGTTTATAGCAAAGTTCAAACTACCCCAGTCAGAACAACATGCTCTGTCTAAGCTGCGCGAAATCCAACAGAGAGAAGGTGAATCAGCCTAGGAATATAGCCAGAAGTTCAAAGACGCCATAGGGAGTTGGCACGCCCAATCCACGAAGAACATCAAAGGGAATGGTACATTCAGGGGCTACTACCTCTGACTCGGATTCCACTAACACAACAGCGGATAGCCACGTTGACAGACGCCTTGGAACAATCGATGAAGATTGAAGCCATGGCGGGATACCTTGGAAGCTTGAGAGTAACCCGACCCCCAGTAGATGCGAATCTAGTGCAACTACAAGGACAGATATCAGCCCTTATAGAAAAGATTCAAGAACTGACGATACCTAGACCAGGACGACCAGAGGTTTGGTGCACTGGATGCTATACGGAAGGTCATTTGGCGAACGAATACCCACGAGGGAGAGGGTTGGGACCTCCACAGAATCTGATGGCAACCCCACCAAGACCCACAGGAGGAGTTGCGCAAGTATCAACGAACCCACCATTTCACCATCCCGCCCCATATCACACAGTCCCAGGAGGCCAAGCAGCACTGACGGCGGAGTATTGTGAGATCTGCCGAAACCACGGGCATGGACCACGACAGTGCCCCATCATGCAGAAATATTCAACGGTACCAAATACAGTCCATTGTGAGTTCTGCGCATCTACCACGCATACTACCAACCAATGTAGGGCGTTGGATGCATTGGCGGACAGGCTAGACCGAACAACATTCAGAGTAAGCGAAAACCCTCAGGGACTAGGACGAGGCCGAGGAGGTGGAGCTAGCGGAGATTTCAGAGGAGGAAGAACTGGCGGAAGAGGACCGAGCAGATGTTATAACTGTGATGAACAAGGTCACTTGGCTAGAGACTGTCCTCACCCAAGGCGGCCATTGTGTTCTCATTGCAGAACCAACGGACACGCAACTAAAGACTGCCCAGAGCTAATTGCAAAATGGGAAGACAGGGTAAGGCAAAGAGGAACTAACCTTGTTAGTTCAGAGATCAAGAGGATTTCTAAAGGTCAACTGCTGAATCTTAACATCATCACTCGAGGAGGCGCGAGGACAGGAGCTGATGTTGATGCTCTACCTCAGATTCAGAAGGCAGCACCCAAGGGAGACAGGTACGACCCCCTAAAACAAAAATTGTTCTTTAAGGATGCCATAGAAGTCTTCCAGAGTATTCCTAGTTGTGAGACACAAGAGAACCCCCCTCAGCCGGTCATTTACCCTAAGATAGCACAAGTACCTGCGTCACCCCCTGCACCCAGAAACCCTATAGGCAACCCAAGACAACCTGAGCAGCGTCAAAATGCAGTCGACCTCTGGTTTCAATTATTCTCTGACATTCTGGGGAATGATCAACTGACAGAGAAGTTGCGCAATGCATTGTACCTAGTCTTAGGGAATGAAGGAACCTCAGAAGCAAAGATTAGGGCTAACCTCCCTAAGAAGAGTACTCATAGGGTGCAATGAAGAAAAGCAAGCACTGGAAAAGAATTTCCACTGGTAGCCCAGTTAGATGACTTCAAAATTAAGAACGTCATGCTAGACCTAGGATCAGATGTGAACATTCTACCCAAGAAGACCTGGGAAGCCCTAGGAAAACCAAGACTGACATACTCCCCAATTCAGCTAAGAATGGCAAACCAGTACTGTATCTTTCCCATAGGAAGACTGGAGAACGTGGAAATCGATGTAGCAGGAGTAAAAACAGTGGTTGACTTTGAAGTCATTGAGATCATGGGAGACAAGGATCCCTACCCTGTGCTACTTGGCATCAATTGGGCCTACAACAACTATGCAGTAATTGACTTAAAGAAAGACACCGTGACTTTTGAGGTTGTAGGAATCAAGGTAGTTCAACCTTTGGATCCATATGTAGGACCCAGGTACACAGAACCAACAAACAATAATATGGAAGGAGAAGACCTAGACCAATTGTACACCATAACAGTCGGGACAAGAAACGATTACATAAACCCTACTACGGATGGATCAGTAAGTTGGAGAAGCATACAATCAGCAGACGAGGACTCAGAACTAGCTTTTGATAGTTGACAACAAAGTTCGCATGAATGATTCTCAAGAAGATGCGCAACTGTCAGAATGATCAGATGGGTCGGGACTGAAGTCAGAGAACACCCAGTATATGATGACACCTCAAACCTAGGCAAATTCTTACAGAGCATGGAAGAGAACGTGAGAGAAGACCAACGAATCTCGGTACTAGATATTTCTTTCCAGAACAACCCCGCCAGGTGGTGGGCTACGCACAAAACTACACTTAAAACTTGGGACGAGGTGAAGCAAGCTCTCAAATACAGGTTCTGGAATAAGGAACAGCTAGAAACAGAGATACAGACAGAACCCCACGCCATGCAACTGTTCATTGGAGAATCGGACCCGAGAATACACATCGAACAATGTGTGACACAATGGCAAGTTGCGGAGATACCCTCTCTCTTCTAGGTTCAGGTATTTCCCCATTCCCTAGGCCCAATTCCGAAAGCTTGGTTTATACATGAGGAAACCAGAAGACAGACCAGTGATTGGCAAACACTAGCAGCTCAATTTTGCAAAGACTTCTCGTTTACAAGTACCTACCCTGAGCTTGAACCAATCCTGCAAAAGATTAAAGAACTTCTTTCCACAGCCAATAATGACAAGAGATCAGACTTTGTAGTATGTCCCAAGTATACCCAAGAATTTCAGACCAAACTCCACTTACCTGTGACCGAAAAGCCTATAGAATGCTATCAGATTAGCAAAACCTCAGAAAGCCTAGACGAATTAGAAGAACTGAGAAACCTAGCCATCAAAGAGACTGAGGGAAAGAGGGAAATCCAAAACACCATACCTAGCCAGACCAATAGTTCCTACAATCACCCGTTAAAACTGCAAAGACTCAACATAGGGACCGAAGAGCAACCCAAGATAGCCCTGGTAGGCGATTACTGGGATGAGCAAACCAGTCGAGAAATACAGACCTTACTGCGAGAATACAAAGACTTGTTCCCAAAGACTTTTTCAGAATTAAAGGGAATCAAAGGAGTTTTGGGTGAAATGAAGATTGAGCTAAAACCAGGACCCAAGCCTGTCAGACATAGGCCATACCGTCTTAACCCGAGAGTAAAAGAAAAAGTTAAAAAGGAGATTGATAAGATGTTAGAAGCCGGTCTTATTTTTCCATAGAAGAAGCAGAATGGGTCAGCCTAATAGTCATTCAAAACAAGAAAGACACCGAAGACATTAGAGTATGTGTAGACTACAGGAGCCTCAACTCTGCCTATGTGCACGACCCTTTCCCAACACCCTTTACCGATGAGGTCCTAGAACAAGTTGCGAGAAAGGAAGCATCCTCATTTACAGACGGATTCTCAAGATACCATCAAGTTAGGATTGTTGAAGAGGCCAAGAGCAAAACCACCTTCATCACTGAATGGGGATCGTTTGCATACAATGTCATGCCATTTGGTCTAACGAACGCCCCTGCAGTTTTCTCCAGGATTGTGATAGCAACCTTTAGAGAGTTCATTCACAAGTTCATAGAAGTCTATATGGATGATTGGACAATATATAGCCTACTCAAAGAACATGTAGCACTACTGAGGCTAATGTTCGACAGATGCAGAGAGTTACAAATCTCACTAAACCTCAGGAAGTGTATTTTCTGTGTGCCACAGAAATTTGTTGGGCCACATAGTCTGTCAAGAAGGAGTATTAGTAGACCCAGTTAAAGTAGCGGTCATTGTGAATATGCCACCACCCATGAGCGCTAAACAACTGCGCTCCACACTTGGACACATAGGGTACTATCGTCGGTTCATCCGAAGATATGCCAACATTACTGCACCTCTGGAAAACCTCCTGAAAAAGGCTGAAACATTCCGATGGACTCCCGAGTGTGACAAAGCATTCGAAACGCTTAAGGAAAAACTCATCACAACACCAATTCTGATATTTCCAAATTGGGAGAAAGAATTTCACGTCCATGTGGATGCTTCAAGAATTGCCTTAGGAGCTATTTTAACGCAACCAGGAGATGGAGCTATGAATCACCCCATATATTTTGCAAGTCGGAAGCTGTCGCAAGCAAAGCACAACTATACAACGACCGAACAGGAAGGCTTAGCAATGATCTATGCTTTACAAAAATTTAGACATTATCTGTTAGGATCTCATTTCAAATTCTTTACTAATCATTCAACACTAAAATACCTAGTTAACAAACCAGTGTTGGAAGGAAGAATTTGCAGATGGTTGTTGTTATTTCAAGAATTTTCTTTTGAAGTCATCTTCAAGCCAGGACGATGCAATGTCAGACCCAACCATCTATCCAGACTAGAGTCAGGAGAAAGTGGCGAAGCAGTCGATGATCAGCTCCCAGATGCACATTTGTTTAGGATCGAGGCAATCCCATAATACCTGGAGGACATAGCAACCTTTCTCAACACAGGGGCCTGCCTTGAAACATATTCTGTAACTCAGAAACGCCATATGGTCGTCAGAGCAGCAGATTACCAGCTAATCGCCAGACAACTGTATAAACTAGGACTAGACAGTATCCCCAGGCGTTGTGTCCTAGATCATGAAAGGCAGGATATACTCTGGGAATGCCATAATGGAATTGCAGGAGGACACGTAGGAGGAAAGGCAACGGCACAGAAAGTTATACAGACAGGACTTTGGTGGGCAACACTTTTCAAGGATGCAAAAGAATACGCTAGATCGTGCAACGTTTGTCAACAGGTGGGCAAACCATCAAGCCGAGATGAATTACTACTTCAACCGGTTAGAGCTCTACAGGCATTTGAGAAATGGGCAGTTGACTTCATTGGGCCCATCAACCCCACAGCCAAACATTCGAAGGCAAGGTACATCATTACCGCAACCGACTACCTTACTCGCTGGGCTGAAGCAACAACAGTACAGGACTGTTCGACGGATACGGTTACTAGGTTCATTTTCGAGAATATCATTACCCGCTTTGGATGTCCAAGGAGCCTAACCAACAATTAGGGAGCTCACTTCATTAGCAGCACTATAACAACACTTACTACTGAATTTTTGATTCAGCATCACAAGAGCAGTCCATATCACCCACAGGCCAACAGAACAGTTGAAGCCTTCAACAAAATCCTGGAAAAGGGACTAACAAAGGTCTATTGCGCAAACCGAGAGGACTGGGATGAGAGAGTTCCAGCGATATTATGAGCATACAAGACAACTACAAAGAAACTCCACAGATATACACCGTTCCAGTTGGTTTACGAAAAAGAGGCAATGGTGCCCACAGAATTCATCACACCAAGTCTGTACATTGCACAAGCCACGTGTATGACAGACGAAGAATCAATGGCACAGAGACTTGTGGAGTTACAAGAACTCAACGAAACTAGATTTCTAGTCGATTTCCATCAGAGTCGTTTGAAAAGGGAAGGCAAAAAGCTTGGCATGACCGACACATCAAGACCAAGGTATTTGCACAAGGAGACAAGGTGCTACTCTACAACAACCGATACCAGATGCACCTTGGCAAGCTGCGCATGCACTGGTTGGGACCCTTCATAGTGGCGGAAATCCGACCATTAGGAGCAGTCCGACTTGTGCAACTGGATGGTATGCTACGACCGGGATGGGTGAACGGTGCTCGCCTGAAGCCCTACCTATCTCGAAACCGAGAAGAATGGGAGTCGCTCCAATCCGACGGAGCTTGTACAATAATTAGATTTGAGTTTTGTTTTCTTTCTAGAATTTTTTAAATTCAGTTAATAATGTCCATGCACGCAGTATTGCGCCACAATACATAGTTTATCTATTTTGTTTAAAGTGTTGGTTGATACAAAATTAACGACTCAGCAGTACAGAACCTGAAGCATGAAAAAGTCCAGTAATATTCGACATTAAGGATGACGGGGACAACCCTTGTGGTCGAAGGCGCCCTGAATCCAAATCTAATCAGAGTTAAAAGCCACGCACACCCAGTCTAGTCACAACCATTATTACCAGTCCGGCACCCCGACTATTGCCCGTTAAGCCATAAAGCCGCATTATACCAAGATGCCATCGAACTTTGCGCCGAGACACCCACCCGACAAGTAGAAAGGTCTCAATTCGGCCACGTCCCTATTCCACTCAAACAAGTAAATACTCAGATCACCCAATCGGATTTCCCTTGATTAAACCGTCCAGTCGGACAACTCACACCTTGTTGCGTCCATCCAGTCATCATGAGGAGCAGTTATTGTTAAAACTTACCCGTTAAAGCGAGACAAAAGACTCTCAGAACTCAATCGAGAATGTATTGTTTCTATAACCGAGCACAGTTATTTCCACACCTAGCACTGTGAACCAGTAAAGACCTTTGCAAAAGCCGAAGACATAGCCTAGATGTGCGAATGCCGAGAGCTACAGTAAGCCGAAGTGCCATGACGAAAGAAGTAGTACCAGACGAGATCTGCAATCCTCGGGTCGAGAACATAGGAGACCTCAAAGGGAAGATAGAGCACGTCAAGCTGCTTGACCTTGACCTCATAGATTCAGCTTTGTTCCCACAGATGCACCCAGATGTCTTTTGGGAGTTAGCCCCGGATGGAACTGGAGATATACATTTTATACCGAAAAAGGAGTTCATTAATTTGTTTAACTCCACCATCATGAACCTCA
>JZKD02S0291564.1:294148-333074 GCA_000966675.3 Picea glauca | reverse complement strand
TCCAACCTCACCTGTTGGATGTGCATGCCCTGCACTTTCACCCTGTCTTCTAGGGCTTCAATCTGCTCCCACAGCTCAGCAAGACATATGTTGTCTGTGTCTTCATTCTCTGTTTTTGCAACCTCCTCTGTTGCATTGTTCTCAACTGCATGGCTGAAAATGCTGAGCCATTCCTCAGAATGCTCCTCTTCCTTTTCGTCTTCTTCGACTGTCAGCTTCAGTGCTACAGCTCTCTCATCTTCCTAGATGAAATCATTGAGACATTCCTCGAAATGCTCATTCTCTTCACCTTCTGCTGCAAACTCCCCTGTTGCAGTCTCTTCAACTACAATGTTGAATATGTCGAGCCATTCCTCAGAATGCTCGCTCTCTTCCTTATCTTATGTTGTCATCTCCCATGCTACAGCTTCTTTCCTTTCAACTCCCTGGCTAAAAGTAATGAGCCATTTCTCAGAATGCTCATTTCCTTCTTCTGTTAGCCTCAGTGCTATAGCTCTTTCAGCTTGCTGGCTGAAATCATTGAGTTGTTCCCCAGAACACTCATTCTTCCTTTCATCTTCTTGGGCGGTCTCAAGTGCCTGCTCCAATTCCCTTTCTTTTCTGATAGTCATCTCCTGTTGTTATTGTTCTGCTGCTGCTGCTATATCTACAACTGAATTTTCTGCCCCCTCCTGGGAAGATGGTAGGAATACTTGTATTCCCCCAACCATCAGAATATCGTTCTGACCTTCCTCCTCTGTCATCTGCATCTGCTGATCCACATTCATTCTTCATCCCACTTGCTCTGTCAGCTCTCCTTGCTGATTCCAACTCACTTCTGAGTTACTAAGACCCACAGATGGTCTTATTTTCTCATCCCTGCCCACCTGGCAATATGGGATGCTTCCATCGCTTCCCTGGCAGATTATGAGATCTATTGATCCCATCTTCATCAGCAACTCCTGCTGAGTTGAACTCTCCATTGACTCCATGAGAATTTCAAACAGTCTCACTTTTTCCCCTCTGCCCACCTGGCAGTTTAACGTGCTTCCGCTGCCCTCCTGGCAGTCTTCGAGATGCCGCAGTGATCTCTGATCATCGCCAGATGGCAATGTAAAATTTCTTGACCATACTCATCAAAATCCACGAGATCTTCAGTCGATCCCATTTTTGTTTCCTCACTCTCTTGGCAAATTGGAAACCTTTTACTGCCCTCTTGGCAGTCTTCGAGATCCCGCAGTGATCTCTTATCATTGCCCAACTGGCAATGCGAAGTTCCTTGGCTGTCCTCACGACAGTCTTTGAGATCCTCAACTGATCCCAATTCATTGCCCTCTTGGAAAACTGGAATTTCTTCTTTTCTGCCCAACCAGCAGTATTTGAAACCATCAGCTGATTCCAATTTATTCCAATTATCATCATCATCATCACCATCGAGACTTTTCCCTGTCTCTGGCCAAAAGTAACAAATCATGTCTTCTTCTATGGCCCTGAGGTTCTTAGCATACCTCAGCCATCTTTTCAACAGCCTACGCTGTCTTATGACCATCATCTTCTTGACTGGCCATTTCACTTTTGCCTTTTCTATTTGCAATTGGCGCAGTCGTCTCCTCCTCCTATCCTGCCGCAGCCGCAGTTCCATCTTCTCTATGTCTTCTTTTAATTCATAGAGGTCTCTAGTCATTTTTTCTTCCTCTGCAAGCTTTTCTGCCTTGCTTCTCTTCCTATGGCCTTCAGTAGCCATTTTGCTGTGTCTATCTTTCCCCTCGACAGATTTACTGCTGTCACTCCAGCAATCCTGAGTACTCAGCTTCATCCTCCTACAGTCTTGCTGACTGTCTATGGACTGTTGTCTACCTACAAGCATTCCTCACAGAGTCCTCCAGCACTCTGTCTTCCTTCACCTGCAATGTACAGATGATATCCCGCTCTGATACCACTTGGTGCAAAGACGTCTTGCCACACGTCCCGCTCCCACCAAGACCTTCTTGACACAGGACCGAAGAGTCAAAGGACTCCTCCAACTCCACTCGGGAGTTCTCAATACCCACAGCTAACTCCTCCGCAATCTCCCCTGTGCTTGTCGGGAAATCAAACTTCGCGCTTTCGCGAATCCTGTTGACACAATTCTCGTGCAAAACAAAACCCCGAACCTCGATGGGTCAACAATCAACACTTCTGTTTATCGGAGATTTCCCTATCGGGGAATCGACACATGCAATGTCGTGATTCACTTACACTACGAATCCCCGAACCCCGAACTCTGATATGCCGATATGCGATGGCACGTGTGGATTCGACACCTCCACCTCTTCCTTCTATCGGCACTTAGATCCCCAATATGCTGATGTGCTTCCACCTGTACTCCATAAGCAACCGTGGTCCCACATGCCACGCCACTTCGAGATTTCATGGATCGCGAATCCGTGATGCAAGAATTCCTTGACGTCGAGAACCCTGATTCTCCAAATTTCGATTCCCTAAACCCCGAATCCAAGGGATCCTTTGACACGTGTCCCACAAATCGACGGTTGTGATTATATCGAGGAATTGCAGATCATGATTTCACCGGTCGCAATTCTTTTGCATCGCAAAACCCCGAACCCTGATTTTACGATGCCACCTGTAAACACTTCATGGTGAGGCCTAACGCCTTGACACCTGTCTCCCACTCGTGCTATAGGGAAATCGCGATTCAGGAATTCGTGTTTCCTGATGCAGAAGGTCACAGTCCTTTCAAAACCCTGAACCCCGACTCCTCAGGATCTTGCGTCACGTGTCCCCGTTCTGATCGACGGCTCCAGTTGATTCAGGAAATCGTCGATCACAATTTCAAAGAATTAAGGGTTAACTTCCGCGCACTTCTCCACGATCTAACGATCAGTGGGATTTCACGATTCTATCTTACGAATACGAGCCGTTGATTCTCCTCCTTGGAGATTTCTTCTGTTCCAAAGTTCCCTTCTGTGCGAACTTCATCCTGGGTCTGTCCCACGATCCCATGACGAAACTATCCCTCCTGAGCTTACTCACTCGGATTCCTTCAAAGGAAGATCTTTGGTCTTCATCCTCCTTGCAGTTACGACCTCGTACATAAAATCACTCGCCTTCTTGAGTTTTCTTCTTGAATCCTCAAAGGACTCGTTTGACCTCTGCACTCTCCTTGCGAAGTCCTGCACGCAAAGCGCTATCTGTCCTGAGCTTCTCCTATAGCTTCGACCTCTACAGAAGCTCGGTTCTTCTTCGACTTTTCCCACCGATGGAGAATACAATGTCTCCTGGCAGTCCTCCAACTCAAGCAACCTATTGTTGAGTGCTCTGGGTATTTAGTAACCCAGTAAAAGTCCCTTCAGTGGACCTTCATGCAGATGATAGAACTCAATGAGTTCCTTCCTCCTGTGCTATCTGCACACTCCCTCAACGCCCTCCTGGCGTAGTATCTCTGCCACAGAACACACAATAGTTATGCTTTCTCTTTGCAATTTCACACCTCGCTCGATGTCCTCCAGACGAAGCTCCTCAGAATCCTCAACAAAATTCTGGTCTTTCTGAACTCACAGCAGAGTTATTTCCTTACACACACTCGATACCCTCTTGGTAGAGCTCCTACAGAATTCCTCAGAGGTTTTGTCCACATAGCATCTCAGCTACACTGCCTTGACTCTTGAGGTGTTCAGTAACCCCAAAAGTCTTCCTCCTTGCAAGGTGATGACTTCAGTTCTGTGCCTCAACACGTCTCAGTCTGACTCCTCAGAGTTCAGAAGTGCCTCCTCTATGCACCGGTATTCAGAGTCTCAACACTCTGTCATGCCCTCATGGCATGAAACATCAAAGACTTCTCAAACCTAAAATCAAACACACTCCTTGCAATGGAATAATCATAATACACAAATGCAGCATATAATGAACACACACACAGACATGCACCTAATGACAGAAAATGCAGGAAAAAATGCTCTGTATTAATAATGGAAAATGCCTGTATATTTTACAAGGTGTTCCTCGAGCTCTCTCTCGGCTCTCTCTTCTGCTCCACATACATACCTCGTTTCAAAATGAGATCTGAATATCTCTTTTACCTGAGGGGCTCTTAGCGCTTCCCTCCAGGATTTACCTACCCTATTGATTTACAATCAATGACTGTCTAGTCCAGCGTATGGATCTAGATCTCAGCCAATCTATAATAAATGCCTATATTATCTATAGCCTGCGCAAAGGCATATATTTCCTGGCTCAACAGCCTAAGCCATTTAATTGCATTCAATACAAACATGAATGAGGTTGCGCCTCCTTTTCAGCACATGAATGCATGCGTGCTGATGTGGCTGGTTGGCTGCATTGGAGAGATGCTCCTGCATCAGAGACTAAGTCCTTCAAGGAAATAAGTCCCCCACCTTATTGCGCGCCCCTTAGAATCATCATGAGAGACCGTCGCAGTCTTCCCTCATGGAATCGTGGGTCCTCTCGAACTAGGTAGTCTTTAAGCTATAGTTCGAGCCACGGCATGAGTGCTAGTACGTTGTGGTAGGGTTGTTGTCCACACTTCTCCCTCAACATCTCTGGTATTCGTGCATGACCCCTTTACTCCATATGTGAGTCTGGTTGGCAAGGTATCGTTAGCCTGCATCATCAACAAATCATGTCAGAACATATCCATATCATATCATCCAGTCAAATGCACTAATATCATAGTAAAACAATCAAACCACAATGGCACACTCCTTGACTCGATCCAGAGTCCAAGGGGTTTTGTAAATGCCTCTGCATCCTCGAGGTCCAAAACCCTGTACACTCAGTAAAACCGAGTCAATAGCACCTATCTATGTCAATGTAGTAAAACAACATGTCATCAACCCATAATGCCTCATAATCAAAGTCAAAAGTTTTAATAGCATAATAATCTGGATCACTTGCGAGCAAGTGTCCTCAAAGAATAAGTTCACTCAGTGCACTAGAGTGGGATGTTACATACACCCCCTCTTGGTCAAAACTTTGTCCCAATGTTTCACTGTATAAATTCCAAAATAAAGTGTATCACCGTATCATATATCTATCTATCAAACAAAAATGGAAACTATTGGTGCATATCATATGCATCCTCCTAGGTCGTCGAGTGCAGACTATAATTGTCCCACTGGACCTTGACCTACTCTATCATTCGATGTCGTAGTTGTCGAATGCGATGATCCAAAATGTGGATCGACTCAGTCGTGAGCACACCCTCATCCGACACCCACAAGGTTCTCAAGTCAAATAATGTGAAGGATCACTAATCATAAAGTTTCAACATAGACGTGAAATACATCATGCATATGCCTCAAGAATCAAGCAAGGCTAGTCAACAGTCCATAGGCCTCTCCTTTCCAAAATATCGTAGGATCCCACGAACCTAGGATAAAGTTTAGCCCCCCATTTATTTATTTATTCAAACTAGATCGAAATCTTATGCAGTTTCATCTACAAAAGACTTGATCACCACAACGTAACTACGGTCATCATGACGCGCATAATCGTAACTCTTCTGTCAATACTGTGCTTCCTTAGTCCTTTGTCTTATTGTTTTCATTTTCTCTTCCATTTCTTGGATCGCTTCTGGTCCTACCAGGACCTTATCCTCAATTTGATCCCAACTCAAAGGCATCTGACACGGTTGCCCATAAAGAAACTCGAAAGGCGCCATCTTAATAGTGCTTTGGTAATTGTTGTTGTAAGGGAACTCCACTAGTGGCAACAATTCTTCCCAATGCTTTTGTTGGTCCATCACGAACATGCGCAACATGTCCTCCAAGGTTTGGTTCATTCATTCGGTCTACCCATCAGTCTCCAGGTGATATGTAGACTAAAGTTAAGTTGGGTTCCTAAGGCCTGTTGGAAACTCATCCAAAATTGTCCAGTAAACACCGATCCTCTATCGGATATAATCCTCTTAGGCATGCCATGCAGCCTCACCATCTCACTGATGAAAACTCGAGCTATGTCAGGTACCTGATACATCGTACATGTTATCACTCCAAGAAAATCCTTAGGGTTGTAGGCTAAGGATGCTTGGTAACTTAGAAATAATGTGTATATGTGCTTGGAACAATGGGGTCTTTAATGATCAATGCAATAGACAACTCATATATCTAAGGAAACAGTGCTTTCAGGAAACAATAATCAGATGAAGTAAATTGAAAGGAGAGGATGAAGAACATTATTCTTGATTGCCAAATACAACTGAATGTAGGGCTTAATGCAAGATAGAGAGAATCCTTTAATTTCAAGTCTATGAGCTCAATAAAGAGATAACAGTCCTCACGAACTAAAATAAACTGAAACAAAGTACAGAAAGGGAAAGATGGATAATTCTGATATTGAAAATGAAAGGAAACTGAACTTTATTTCTACAAATAAGAGTCTATACAGTGGCACAAAATATCTCCCAGTTTGAACCCTTCTCTCTTAGAAAAGATAGGCATTTATAGCCTTTTACAATCAATTTTTAAGATCCTAAAAACTAGGATCTTATATCTAAAAATAGCAATTCAAATCTAACTAAGCAACTTGATAACAAAAACTTAATAACTGAACTAGCATTCAAATTGTCTTCAATATTCAAAATTTGACATCTATAATCTTCAGCTCCTGGAACTTGTGATGTTATGAAACATGGCAAAGGCACCTGTCTTGACAGTTGGATTTCTTCAATGTTCATAGTCGATACTTGAGGAAACATTTTAGCATGTGGTTCTCAAAAACTCCCACGAATCTCTGATGCAGAGTCCTTTTTGATCGAGTTGTTATCCCATTGATAATCTGGGACCTCTTTAAAACCTATGAAAAATGACCTACTTCGTCCTTATCTTTCAAAAATTATTTTTCTTTTTTCACCAGCTAACTCGCCTTATGATTCGCTGCTTAGCTGGTGAAAGCGCTGCCTTTCACCAGCTAACTGGTCGTAAAATTGCGTTGTGCACTGGTGAAAGCTCTGACTTAGCAAAAAATGAACTTTCACCTCAAAACTACGATTCCATCAACACTCAATGTGTCTCTGCTTTATCCCCTTACATGTTCACAACAACCTGAGCAAGCACTTGCAAATCTGGGTGTGATTTTTGCTTTTGCTTCAATTTTTTTATTCTTCTTTTAAGGCGCTTTGCCAGCCACCATTGATTGTTATAGTCTTTGGTGATTTTCTATTTCCTCTTCTTTTCCTTGACACTTTCACGAGCCAGTTTTTCAAATGCAGCATTGGTTTCTCCAAAATTATCAAACAACTTCTTGTATCTTTCCTTTATTACCCTCTCCAAGACCTCTTGTTGAGCGATCACTTCTTTGAGATGCTTGATTTTCTGAGTTTTCTTCGACTTAGTGCTTTTAGATGTTTCCCCTTCCTCATTGTGAGTAAAGTTCTCATAATTCTGTGCAAACTCAATGGAATGTTCATGACTCTTGATGACAGAGCTCTCATCTTCTTGCTCTGGTTCTGAGTCTGTATATGGCAGGTTTAATATGTTTGTTCTCCTTTCTATAGGTTGCTCTGTAGTAGTCTCAAAATTCAATTTTTTCTTTGACCTGTGAGATTTCACACTAGAGATTCTATATTCTGGAGGTCCTGGAAGGGTTCTCCTCTTCCTCGAGCTGCTTTGAGGAGTCAATTTCTTCTTTCCATCTTTCCCCTGTTCATTCATGGGCTGAGTTTGAGTTTTAAATCCCTCCCAAAAAATAAAGTGTTGCCAGGTCCTTCCCTTCTGTCTTAGCTCCTCCAGAAAGATCAATTTAATAAGGCCAAAGTGGCACATAGTGTTCTTCATGCTTAGGGGTTCAGCTCTAATCTTTTTATAGACCTTAGTTAAGCTCTTATGCAAGAAGAAAGGCAGGTTTAGGAGAGTTTTACCTATGAAATGGTCTAATAGCTTAACGTGATACAACATCAGTTTGTCATACCTGCCTTCTAAAGTTATGTAGAGTTGGATTCCCTTAAACAAATCCTGCCACTCATCCTCTAAATGGGAAACTGGCATGCTCTTCTTCCATGCACTATGTCTGAATTCCTCTTTCAAATATGGTCTGAAATTCAAGTTTTTGGTGGTAGTCGTTTTGAACCAACTTTGGCACGACCTTGGTAAGTTGGTCGCTGCAACGATGGAAACTTCATCCAAAATGATCTCTAAGGACCCAACACAATCCTTATTCCCATCAAACGTTTTAGCAAACGCTTCTATTGTGGATTGATGACAGCCATTCTGTAACCTTTCAACAAATTCGATACAACCTACGTTTGAGAAGTGTTTATGAACTTTTGGATGCGTCTGTAGGAAATATAGACTGCCCAACTCTTTTCTTAGTAAAGACCCACTGCATCTCCTCACCACTTGTAACTCAAAACCCGAAATGACTCTGCACACCAATCACTGCAAACTGTTGTTAGGGCCGAGGTCTTGCGCTGGTGAAAGCACTCGGCTCTGTCTTTCAACATTAGAAACTTAGCATACATTTGTGAGTGATGCATGTTGGGGAAGCGATGAACCGATTTGATGTTGTCAACCAGGTAGTACATCTCCTGTACCTGCGATAATGGATTCAAATTCGCCATTTCCAACGCCATGAGTGTGAAGCATGCGTCACTGAACAAGATCCTCTTTGTAATCCTATTTCGACGTGCAAACACGAGTCTCCATCATTATCCACTTTCACCAATGCATCATTCTTGATTGCATGATGTGGGATGATCATATCATCATTAGATTTTTAAAACGTGGATAAAACGCATGTGATTCCCACTTTCACCAGCTAATGGCTCGTGGGAAGCGCTACTTTGCTGTTGAAAATCGCCGCTTTCGCTAGTGCACAACCCGTGAGAAATTCTCCTTAGCTGTTGAAACTCACCACTTTCACCAGCTAACCATTTCCTTTAAAACACACGTTATTTGTTGAAATCATTTTATGAAAATTTAAAAGAGAAGACCTTTATGAGTCATCTTATTTGTAAGACAAAAATCAAAACCTAAGTCTTACTGCTAGAAAACTCAAAACCAAATTTGAAAACACTACCAATATCCATGCTATCAACCACAAAATGCAACCATAATGATGGGTTCATTTTGGGAGCTAACATTTGGCTCCAACTGGGATGGCAATCTCCCTGTGAGGTGACCAAGAACCTAGCTAGACATAGTAGCCTTTATTACAATATTGCAAAGAAATCTGAAAAATAGTTTTGCTGGTACTATTGGGCATGGAGTTATTCAAGTGACAGAAACAAAGAAAACAGAACTGAAAATGAATATGTACAAGTAGAACAGGGCTTTTAAGAAAAGCCTTATGAAAAATAGGTCTTCAGAAAACGCCCGTTGAAAGGGCCACCTGCTACTTCCTTGCCTAAAATATTTTGGAGAACAAAGGTATTGTTCTGTTGCACCATTGTTATGAAAAAAGGACCTGTCCAAAGAGCCTCAAATTTTCCATGTTTCCCTTTCTCTTTCCTTGCTGCATCCCACTTTAAGACTAAATCCCCTATTTTGAAGACATCTGATTTAACTTTCTTATCGAAGATCTCCTTGATTTTTTCTTGATGTAATTCTGTTTTTTCCAAAAGTTGCTCTCTATCTTGCTATAGCTCTACCAAATTATGAATTCTCCGGGTCAAATCACTTGGTTCAGGATCAGTTTCTTGTAAAAACTTTACAACTGGCAATGCAAGTTGAACAGGAAATATGGCCTCAGTACCATATACAAGCTTGAAAGGAGATGTACCAATTGATTTCTTACATGTAACCCTATCAACCCACAAGGAAAACTTCAGCTTGGAATCCCAACCTCAGGCATTTTGTTCAAGCAACTTCTTTATAATTCTGACTGAACTCTTGTTGGATGACTCAACTAAGACATTCTCTTGCGGATAGTAAGCAGTGGAATGTACCAGCTGAATTCCTAGCTCTTCACACAATTTCACCAAGTGTTTATCTTTGAATGCAACAACGTTATTAGTGACTATTCTCTTAGGGTAGCCAAATCTGGCAAATATGTTTTCTTGCAGAAAATTTATGATGACAGTATGATTGGCGTTTCGGGTGGGAATAGCCTCAATCCAGTTTGTAAAGTAATCGATGGAAACAAGGATCCACCGGTGATGACCACTAGAAGGTGGATGAATTTCACCTATGAAGTCCAGACCCCACTGCTGAAAAGGCCCTGTGACCACTATAGGTTTGAGGGGAAGGGACTTCAATTGTTGTTTGGTTTCAAATCTTTGACACTTTTCACATGTTCTGACAAAATCACACACATCTGAAAATAAGGATAGTCAGTAGTAACCAAATCTTAAGATTTTATGTGCAGTGGTTTTCCAATAGTGATGGCCCCCGCATTCACTATTATGGAATTCAATCATGACCTTAGCTGCTTCTTCTTGGTTTATGCACCTCAACAATAAACCTATTTGATTTTTCTAGAACAATAAGTTGCCATTGATGCAGAAATTTATGGATTTGAGCTTCAAATCCCTTCCTTGTGTTTTTGTCAAATCCGATGGGACTGATAAAGTTTGCAAAAAACAAATAATGTGACTGTACCATTTTCAATCAGCTAGGTGAGTTAAGACCTGCATTTCTTCACCTGCTTTATCCTCTGAAGACTGAATGTTATCTGCATTTATACTTACCAAATTTATTTCGAGCAGCCTGCAATTTTCTTCTGCCAGAAGTTTGGCAAGGCCCTGACCCTTCACAAGTTTTGCTAGTTTGATTTCAACATCGAATTCAATCAACCTTGCTATCCACTTACTCCTTTTTCCATCTATGTCAGGTTGGACAAGCACATCTTTAACTGAACTAGAGGGAATGAAAGCTATTACCTTTGCATGAAGGATGTAAACTCTGAAAGATTTCAATGACTTGATAAGTGCATATGCTTGTTTCTTCAACAACTCATACTTTACCTCTGCATCCCTCAAGACCTTACTGAAGAAGGCAACCGATTGTTCCTGATCATCGGCATTTTTTTGCAAGAGTATTGATGCGATTGTATCACTTGAAGAAAATGAAAAAATGTAAAATACCTTGGAGAAATCAGGGCTAATCAAAACAGGGGTTGTTGTGATGGCTTCCTTGATGGCATTGAATGAGTGTTTGGCTGCGTCAGTCCATTTAACCTCGAAGTCCTTTCTTAACATAGCATTGATATGCTTTGTGAGTTCTGCAAAGTTTACTATAAACCTTCTGACAAAGTTTATAGTCCCAAAGAAAGACTGAATGTCCTTCTTTGATCTAGGAAGAGACAGATTTTTAATTGCTTCTACCCTTTTTGGGTCAATTTTCACCCCATCAGCTGAAACAATATTCCCAAGTAATTTCCCTTCCCTAAGCGCAAAATTTGATTTTTTTAGATTAAGAGAAATGCCATACCTTCGACATTTCAGAAATGTCCTTTTTAAGTGTTGCAAATGAAGTTCATGGCTGCTTGAGAAAACAATGATATCATCAAGATATATCAGGACAAATTTATCTTTCTCTCCAATGAAAGCAAAGTCCATTTCCCTTTGGAATGTCGCTCCTGCATTCATCAATCCAAAGGGCATATTCTTGTACATAAATGTACCCCATGGAGTGGTAAAAGAAGTCTTTTCTTTGTCGTCCAGATGGACAACAATCTGGTTGTATCTGGAAAACCCATCAATAAAAGACATCACCTTTGATCCTGACACCTTCTGCAAAATATKCTCCATTTTAGGCAGAGGGTAGTTGTCCTTCCTAGAGAACTTATTCAAATTTCTGAAGTTGATGCAGAGTTTGATCTCCCCAATCTTMTTCCTGATCGGTATGAGATTCACAATCCATTATGAATATYTGAGGGGAATGATGATGCAGGCGTCCAATAGTTTTTTAATTTCCCTTTCCATTGTAGGCAACAACAAAGGATTGAAGGATCTAATCTTCTGCCTGAATTGTTTGGTGTCTTTATTAAAGGGAATCTTATGTTGAATTACCTCTGTGTCAAAAGTTGTCAAGTCATCATACTGCCAAGCGAAGATGTCCGCAAACTTCTTTAGCAATTCTCCATAATTAGCCCTTTTTTTCAGTCAAATGTGAGGCTAAGTTGACATGTGTAGGATCTTGCTCACTAGCCACATTATACTGCAAAACTTTTGAATCTTTTTCCCCACTTTCCAATTTGATAGCTACATCGTTGTTATCGAACAACCTTTCCAACGGGACCAAACCTTTAGGAATTCCATTGGTATACAACTGAACTATTTCATGTGCTACGATTTTGCTTCAGAACTTTGGCTTCTCAATTTCATTGTCATTTTCATTCTCCTGATCTATCTGCATATCTGCAAACTCATCTATCACTGCAAGGAATCTAGTGAGTTCAGCATCGTCTTCAAAAACCTTCCAAAATTTTACATTATCAGGGACAGAGGGCCTATATTTAACTTGAATTTCATAAGTTAATTTATGAGGCAGAGGGGGTATGAATGCACAAGCGGACACAACTAATGAATCATCCAATTCATTCCTTTCTCTAGGTACATATGAAATTTTAAAATCTGCAAAATCATGAATTGCCTTCAACACTTCATCTTTGTATGCCTTCAGCCTGACATGCTTTTCTTGAAAGGACTTATTCACCTGCTGAATAATCAGATCTGCATCTTCAAACACCTGCAAATTTTTAATCTTCCTTTCTTTGGCGGCATTCATCCCTAGAAGCAGTGCCTCATACTGAACAATATTATTAGTTACTTTAAAATCAATTTTAAAGGACAAATGAAAAGTTTTCTTAGAAGGGGAAATCAATACCACTCCTGCTCCTGTTGATTCTTTAGTGCAAGCATCGTCAAAGAACATGGTCCAAAGATCATCTTTTGTTGTTTCTATGGGATGAACTGTGGGCTGATCTGTGAGCTTTCTGAGCAACAACACATCAAGTAATGAATCATCAATTTGAAAAATACAACATCCCATACCTGTGTCAACATAATAGATAGGATGATTGGATGGATTTTTCTCGTCACTGATTACATATGCCAACTGAGATTCCTTGTATAGCCTTCTGTTCACCCCTCCAAAAATAGGTATAGTAGCATAGGAGAGATCCATTTGAAGAGTGCCACCCAGCCTCTTCATCCACGATCTTGATAGTAGACATCCAAATTTTGGGGGTATGTCAGCCACTACTATATCCATCACCATAGTCTTCATGGATGCTTGGGTTAAGGTTACAGCCAAATCCTTAATCATCCCAWGACATTTGACTTTTYGAGAGTSAAAAGAGAAAAKATCATGATAAGACTTGGTGATCTCCAGCCCAAGCTCATCCATGACCGCCTTTGGCATCAAATTGTGTGAAGCACCGGAGTCCAACAAACAGTTATGCAGTGTTTTCTCATGAATATTTAGAGAGATGTAAAAGGGAGGATAACTTGCATCTCTGTCTTCTATCATTTGGCCCAGAGTAATGTTTGGATTTTCATCATATATGTTGAGGATATCAACAGAAAGGGATACAAATTGGGGATCTAGAGTTTTGAGGATATCCCTTTTGAACATTTCATTTTTCATTAACTCGACTAGAGGAATAGAAATTTTAATTTTTTGTATTTTAGCCTCAAAATTGAATGAATATGGGACTTTATCAGAGACCTTTACCTGATTTGAAGGAGCTTCTTGATTGCTTTGTTGTTCAACATGAGGCTGACTTTCTGGAGTTTGATTCTTGACAGGGGTAGCAGTCTTTTTGGGAGGAGTTGATGCCTTCACCTTTGAAGGATTTGCTTGTTGATTCTCTGATGTCTAATATTTTTTCTTAACAGGGGCTGTGCTCTTTTCAAGAGAGGTTGGTGCATATTGTTGAGCAATATAAGATTTAGATTGGAGGTTATATCTATTCTTATCTCCTGTTGTGAAAATGCCATCATCAATAAGATTATCTTCTGCCTGTTCAGTCATCAATGATTCCTCATAGTCATGTTGTGTTAGATAAGATTTCCCTGTCTCTTCTCCAACACAATGAATGTTACCTTCTCCACCTTCTTGATCTTCACCATCATCTTCGTCCATCACAACATTTTGAAGAGGGACCTTTATTATCTGATCTTCAGTAGGATTCTTTTCTCCTTGCAAGATTTGAGTTGGCTGATTATTTCTTCTGAAGTTGTTGGGATTTTTATTTGGATTCCTTCCTACATAATCATAAGTGCCTCTTCCCTTCACAGGCTATTTATTTTCGATATTGAGCTTAGATATCTCAGAGGTTAGAGACTCTATCATCTTATCCATTTTATCAAGTTTCGGATCAACACTTGATGAATATAGAGCCTCAATCTTTGGTCTTCTCCTATCAGAATCTCCTTTCCGCTTCTGGGAGGCTAGAATATTTGATTCCACCTCTATGGAAGCATCTTGCATGAGAGATAATGATGGTGACCTCCTTTATCTCAACAGTAAACAAAAATCTGAGTCAAAAGCATCAAAATATGTGATCTTGGCAGAAGCATCTGAAGGTTTTATCTCTGTTGGTATTTTTCCATACATCCAGTTAAATCTTTTAGTGAAATCAGAGACTGACTCACTACTTTGTTTCCTTAGGTTTCCAAATTCTATGATATAGTAGACAAAATCTCTTCTGTCACCCAAATGTTTCAAAAATGTCTCATCCAGTTGCTCGATTCCAGCTATGGAACCAACAGAGAGTTCTTTGAACCATTTCCTAGCATGGCCATCTAGGCTTTGAATAAAGACTCGTGTCCAAACATCTTCTTCTTCAATATTAAGGTTTTTAGCATAACTGTAAAAAGCCTCAATATGTTCTTCAGCAAACACATCGCCTTCGCCTGTGAATTTGGGCATATACTTCTGATAGTCTCCCGTTGGCATGGCTGATACTAGGTTTCACAATATGAGTGGTGCATACCTAGCAGCTAGGATTTGTTGCATCTTAGTCAAAGGAAGTGGTGCAGCCATAAATATCAAGGGTGAGGAAAGTGATGGTTTCTTTTTCAATTCTTCAACACTATAGGAATGTGAAAGAGGTGAATCTTCTAACGGGAAAGAGATCTGATAAGAGGCTCTGTAAAAATTTGCAAGTTGTCCAGCTAAATTTTCTTCACCCTTAGCAGATAGCTCTTGGAGGAGATGTTCAACAACAAGGAGGCTAGTATAAATGTTCAAATGATCTTCTTGTTGCTGAGAATGAAAAGAATCAAGGGAATAAGAACTATGGCTTCTTTCTAAAGTCTTGGGTGTTTTTTCAATCAAATTTAAATCTATCAATTTATCATCATTAGGATTTTTATGTTGATCAAAAAGAATTTGTTCTTCTACATAATTTACAATTGTTTTTTCATCAATGCTCTCTGAAAAGAACTCAATTTTTTCTGTAGTAGATTTTCTAGAACTGAAAATAGGATTACCTTCTATATCTGATCTTGAAGTTTGACCTTGAATTGTCTTCCCTTTCCTGAGTGTAAGTTCTGGATTGGACACTGGCGTGATAAGTGATTCTTGAGGATTTTCCTTAGTAATGATCCTCTTAGGAGCCAGGATGAACTTGTGGATTCTCCAGATAGATAATTACAACCAACTAAAAAATGTCTAATCTTTGTCTATCATCAAAGATCATATCTGTGTCGTATCCCAGGAAAGTTGAGCGTGAATTTCGTCTCCCCGGCAATGGCGCCAATTTGTTATCACTCTAAGAAACTCCTTAGGGTTGTAGGATAAGGATGCTTGGTAACTTAGAAATAATGTGTATATGTGCTTGGAACAATGGGGTATTTAATGATCAATGCAATAGATAACTCATGTATCTAAAGAAACAGTGCTTTCAGGAAACAATAATCAGATCAAGTAAATTGAAAGGAGAGGATGAAGAACACTATTCTTGATTGCCAAATACAACTGAATGTAGGGATTAATGCAAGATAGAGAGAAATCCTTTAATTTCAAGTCTATGAGCTCAATAAAGAGATAACAGTCTTCATGAACTAAAATAAACTAAAACAAAGTAGAGAAAGGGAAAGATGGATAATTCTAATATTGAAAACGAAAGGAAACTGAACTTTATTTCTGCAAATAAGAGTCTATACAGTGGCACAAAATATCTCCCAGTTGGAACCCTTGTCTCTTAGAAAAGATAGGCATTTATAGCCATTTACAATCAGTTTTTAAGATCCTAAAAACTTGGATCTTATATCTAAAAATAGAAATTCAAATCTAACTAAGCAACTTGATAACAAAGACCTAATAACTGAACTAGCATTTGAATTGTCTTCAATCTTCAAAATTTGACATCTGTAATCTTCAGCTCCTGGAACATGTGATGTTATGAAACATGGCAAAGGCACCTGTCTTGATAGTTGGATTTATTCAATGTTCATATTCGATACTTGAGGAAACATTTTAGCATATGGTTCTCAAAAACTCCCATGAATCTCTGATGCAGAGTCCTTTTTGATAGAGTTGTTATCCCATTGATAATCTGGGACCTCTTTAAAACCTATGAAAAATGACCTGCTCCATCCTTAACTTTAAAAAATTCTTTTTCTTCTTTCACCAACTAACTCGCCTTATGATTCGCTGGTTAGCTATTGAAAGCGTTGCCTTTCACCAACTAACTGGTCGTAAAATTGCATTGTGCGCTAGTGAAAGCTCTGACTTAGCACAAAATGAACTTTCACCTCAAAACTGCGATTCCATCAACACTCAATGTGTCTCTGCTTTATTCCCTTGCATGTTCACAACAACCTGAGCAAGAACTTGCAAATCTAGGTGTGATTTTTGCTTTTGCTTCAATTTTCTGATTCTCCTTTTAAGGCGCTTTGCTAGCCACCATAGACTGTTATAGTCTTTGGTTATTTTTTGTTTCCTCTTCTTTTCCTTGACACTTTCACAAGCCAGTTTTTCAAATGCAGCATTGGTTTCTGCAAAATTATCAGACAACTTCTTGTATATTTCCTTTATTACCCTCTCCAAGACCTCCTGCTGAGCGATCACTTCTTTGAGATGCTTGATTTTTTGAGTTTTCTTCGACTTAGGGATTTCAGATGTTTCCCCTTCCTCGGTATGAGTAAAGGTCTCATAATTCTATGAAAACTCAATGGAATGTTCATAACTCTTAATGACATGGATCTCATCTTCTTGCTCTCGTTCTGAGTCTGTATATGGCAAGTTTAAGATGTGTGTTCTCCTTTCTGTAGGCTGATCTGTAGTAGTCTCAAAATTCAATTTTTTCTTTGACCTATGAGATTTCACACCAGAGATTCTATCTTCTGGAGGTCCTGGAAGGGTTCTCCTCTTCCTCGAGCTGCTTTGAGGAGTCAATTACTTCTTTCCATCTTTCCCATGTTCATTCATGGGCTGAGTTTGAGTTTCAAATCCCTCCCAAAAATAAAGTGTTTCCAGGTCCTTCCCTTCTATCTTAGCTCGTCCAGAATGATCAATTTAATAAGGCCAAAGTGGCACAGAGTGTTCTTCATTCTTAGGGGTTGATCTCTAATATTTTTATAGACCTTAGTTAAGCTCTTGTGCAAGAAGAAAGGTCTAAGAGCTTGAAGTGATACCACATCAGTTTGTCATACCTGCCTTATGAAGTTATGTAGAGTTGGATTCCCTTAAACAAATCTTTCCACTCATCCTCTAAATGGGAAACTGGCATGCTCTTCTTCCATGCACTATGTCTGAATTCCTCTTTCAAATATGGTCTAAAATTCAAGTTTTTGGTGGTAGTCGTTTTGAACCAACTCTGGCTCGACCTTGGTAAGCTGGTCGCTACAGCGATGGTAGATTCATCCAAAATGATCTCTAAGGACCCAACACAAGACTTATTCTCGTCAAACATTTTAGCAAATGCTTTTGCTGTGGATTGATGACAACCATTCTGTAACCTTTCAACAAATTCGATACAACCTGCGTTTGAGAAGTGTTTCTAAACTTCTGGATGCGTCTGTAGGAAAGATAGACTGTCCAACTCTTTTCTTAGTAAAGACCCACTGTGTCTCCTCGCCATCTGCAACTCAAAACCTGAAACGACTCTGCACACCAATCATTGCAAACTATTGTTCAGGCCGAGGTCTTTCACTAGTGAAAGCACTCGGCTCTATCTTTCAACATTAGAAACTTAGCATACATTTGTGAGTGATGCGTGTTGGGGAAGCGATGAACTGATTTGATGTTGTCATCCAGGTAGTACATCTCCTGTACCTGCGATAATGGATTCAAATTCTCCATTTCCGATGCCATGAGTGTGATGCATGCATCACTGAACAAGATCCGCTTTGTAATGCTATTTCGATGTGCAAACCTGAATCTCCATCATTATCCACTTTCACCAGCGCATCATTATTGATTGCATGACGTGGGATGATCGTATCATCATTATATTTTTAAAGCATGGATAAAATGCACTTGATTCTCGCTTTCACCAACTAACGGCCCATGGGAAGCGCTACTTGGATGTTGAAAATCATCGCTTTCACCAGCACACAACCCGTGAGAAATGCTCCTTAGCTGTTGAAACTCACCACTTTCACCAGCTAACCATTTCCTGTAAAACACACGTTAGTTGTTGAAAGCGTTTTATGAAAATTTAAAAGAGAAGACCTTTATGAGTCATCTTATTTCTAAGAAAAAAATCAAAACCTAAGTCTTACTGCTAGAAAACTCAAAACCAAATTTTAAAACACTACCAATAGCCATGCTATCAACCACAAAATGAAACCATAATGATGGGTTCATTTTGGGAGCTTAAAGTACGCACAGGAACAAAGTGAGCACTCTTCGTCAGAGTGTCTACTATTAAGAAAATCGAGTCATGTCTCCTTGCCTTCAGTGGAAATC
This sequence comes from Picea glauca, assembly GCA_000966675.3. Classification (NCBI taxonomy): domain Eukaryota; kingdom Viridiplantae; phylum Streptophyta; class Pinopsida; order Pinales; family Pinaceae; genus Picea; species Picea glauca. The sequence goes on along the minus strand of JZKD02S0291564.1, from coordinate 314,277 downwards.
CAACAATAAAATCCATCAAAATAACCTCCCATTTTGATTCCGGAATAGCGAGTGAAAATAGCAATCTTGTTGGGTGTCTATGTTCAGCTTTTACCTACTTACATCTAGACATCTCGCCACATAGTTGACTATGTTTTCCTTCATTCCCTTCTAGAAGAATAAGATTTTAAGGTCTTCCCTCATCTTCATGACTCTCGAGTGAGCCATGTATACTTCTTTATGAGCCTCGCTTAGGTTCAACATCCTGAACTCATCGTTTGGTGGTACGTAAATCCAAATTTTAAACCTCAATAAACCATCACTATCAAATGACAATCCCTCAAATCATGGTACCGTCATTGTGTTTTGTTTGATAAAACCCTTGACCTCTTTGTACCAGTCATCATCATGCTATAAAGTTAGAATATTTTCACGTAGATTCATCTAAAGAGGCAACACCGAAAAGATGCATGGTCTCCGACTCAATGCATCCACCACTCGGTTCACTATTCCTTTTATGTAAGTAATCTCGAAGTCGTACTCTCTAAGCAATTCCAACCAACGTCGCAGTCGTGCATTCAGGTCAGTTTATATAAATATGTGTTGTAGTCCACAATGGTCAGTCTTTAGTTCAAATTTTCGTCCAACAAGGTAGTGTCTCCAAACCTTCAAGGAATATACGATGGCTAAAAACTCCAAATCATGCATCGTGTAGTTCTCCTCATGCCTTCTTAGTTTCCTTAAAATTTAAGCAATCACTCATCCATCTTGCATCAAGACCCCGCCTAAGCCCTCCTTGGATGCGTCTGTGTATACCAAGAAGTCCATATCCATGTCAGGGACCCTTAGTATTTGTGTTGTTGTCAACGATTCCTTGAGCCTATGAAATGCTTCCGTGCATTTCTCAGTCCATACAAACTTCTTGTTCTTCTTCTGCAACTCCGTGATCAGACTTCCTATCTTCAAAAATCGCTCGAAGAACCGTCGATAGTATCGTGCTAAACCCATGAAGCTACGCACTTTCAAGACATTCGTCAGCGTAGGCCATTCCATAATAGCCTCGACCTTTGTTGGATCCACGACGATGTCTTTGCCATAGATGACATGCCCTAAGTAGTGAATCTTTGATTGATAAAATGAGAATTTGGACAACTTCCCATACAACTTGTTCTCTCGCAAACACTGTAGTACCAATCACAAGTGCTCGTCATGCTCCTCCATTGTACGAGAGTAAATCAAAATATCGTCAATGAAAATTTTGACAAACTTGTCCAAGTACTCGCAGAACACCCCGTTCATCAAACTCATAAATACCCCTCCGGAATTTGTCAGTCCAAATGGTAAAAAAACAAATTAGTAACGTCATCCTCCTTGATCCGTAACTGGTGATACCTTGATCTCAAATTGATCTTGGAGAACACTGTCGCACCCTTCATTTGATCGAACATATCATCAATTCTCGACAATGGATATTGATTCTCGATCGTGGCCTTGTTCAGTTGACGGTAGTCAATGCAAATCCTCCATGATCCATCATTATTTCATATGAAAATAAGAGGTGCACCCCACGGTGACACACTAGGACTTATCAGTCCCAGGTGCAACAACTCCTTCAGTTGCATTTTCAACTCTTGTAACTCCGGGTTCGACATTCGATAAGGCATTCTTGCTATCGGTCCAGTCCCTAGTTTTAGGTCTATGGTAAACTCTAATTCTCTCTCCAGCGACATCCCAGGTAAATCATCTGGAAATACGTCCACAAACTCTTTCACCACCGAAAGGTGTTCTAGACCTTCCGCTACTCCCTTCGTGTTTAACACAAGGATCACATAAAGATTGCACCCATTCCACATACTCTTCCGTAGCTATAAGGAAGAGATGAATCTTAGGGAAACTCCCTGGTTCCATCCTACAATCACACGTCTCTGTCCCTCATCATCGACCAATATCAACCGTTTTGTCTTACAGTTGAGTATCGCTTCATGCGATTCCAACTAGTCCATACCAATCACGACATCATAAGATCTTAAGATCGTGACGTACAGGTCGACCCTGGTGACAAAATCTCCTAGGTTAAGGATACACCCCGTAACCTTTCCTCCAACCTTTTGTTTGGCTCCTAAAGCCATCTCCATGAAGCTAAAATCATCTTGTTTGACTACCTTTACCTTAATCCTTTTTAGCACTACACCAAAAATGAAACTCTCGGTAGCACCGAGATCTATCAAAATACTAAGGGTCTGGTCAACGACGATACCTGTCGTCTCAAGCACAGTCGATTGATGCTCTGTCTAGCAGTTATTCACTATTTCATGAATCCGATGGGCCTTTCCCATATCTCCCATGGTAGTGGGTCCGACTGATCCAGACACTCTATTCCTCTCCACTGGGCAGTCATACTGGTAGTGTGGCTCCCCACACGTCCAACACCCCTCCTTCGGTCTAGTACTCCTGGTACCTGAAGTAGAGGATGAATTCCAATGCTAAGGCCAACACAAAACTGTTGACCTTAAGTTTCTCGGTAAGGGTGGGGAGCATATCGAAAAAAATCCAGAACGGGCCTCCTACTCGGGCACCATGCGACTACCTCATTGTAAGGCGTCGAACTCGTTGAGATGATGATCAATGAATTCCTTAGAAACATACCTCTCTTGGAACCGTCCCTCGAACATTTCCCATGACATGTCGCCGACAGCCAGGTTCAAAAGGGGCAGGAGCATCTTCTACCATAAAAGAATGCTCCCCTTCAATCTAAATACCACCATGTGTTCCTTCATGCTAGAGGTCATAAACATAAAGTGTGAAGCACACACCTGGCTCTCCAACTTATGATTCGACGGCTCCACCATCCATGAAACTCATGGATGCTAGAACTCATCTCTCTCTCGATCCCTCAGGATGCTAACGGTACTAGCTAATGTGCGTTGGGGACCCTCATGGGTGCACTCTAAATGCGATATCACGAGGACACATTAAGGTTTTTAATTAACAAAAGGGTTAATACTCATAGTTTACTATAGTGGAAAGCCCGGTGTTCCACAGTCGTAGGGTTGAACCCACTCTGATACCATATGTGACAACCCCCTCGTTATGACTACAAGCGAAGCAGAAGTGCAATTTTTTTTTTGTTTTCTTTGCGCAAGAAGAAAATAACCACCCACTACTCAACAGTCATTACCTAAATTTTCATCGCGCGTAAGAAAAATAAAATCTAAACCTCACCAAACATCAATCAAGGTGCGCATGGAAAATTAATCACCTAAAGATTCATGCCTCATCTACATTCAGTGTGCGCAAGGTCCAACTATTAAACACAACAAGGTCCAAGGCACATGTAATATATTTAAGTGTTTAGTCACTCATTAACGTTTCTTCAAAGTCCCAAGAGAAATAGTATGCTCTAATAATCATACATCAAATTCATTTAAAGGGTGTAGTAAGATCTAGTCACACAATCAATGTATGTGGAATCTTTCAACCATAGTTCTTTAACTAACATTATCAATTTGAAACTCAATAACACCTAAGGCCACTCCCACATTGTTTCACTCTAAGGACGTCTACTGTTTCACTCGGTTTAGGAGTGGGGGCAAGTAAATCCATATCTAATTGTCAACTCCATCGTTTTTATGTCATTCTCACAACGGTTGGTTAGTGTTTTTTTCCACACCGAAATTGCGCATTAATATGCAACCATACTCCGTTAATTATGAAAATGAAGAAGTTCAAGTACAAACCTCTCAATCAAATTCTGGATGAGTCCGAAGAATTTCTCGATAAGGTTGAAAGTTCATCAACAATACACAAGGATATGTAGAAGGTTATTTCCCCAAGCATCTAGATGCATCTTGGAAGATTCTCCCTTCCATGCATCGGGTTTTAATTAACTTAGTCCAACCTTGCGTCCAAAGGACTTGACAATATACCAGCCCTAGGTTTACTTTCCTTTAATAAATAAAGATCTGTTTAGACATTCACGCTCTTAACCTTGGCGAAAATATAAACCAGATCATTGAATGCAAAACGTGGTCTAATAAGAACTGTCCATAATAACATGTTTATCTTTAGTTGGATATTAGGATTAAGTCTTGATTGACAAATGATATTTCATAGCAAGATTATTTGGGAAGGTTCTTAGAACAGGGTTTTAAAGTCCCTTTGAATGGTTATGATTAAATTTTAATGAGCGACCACGAGACTTTTGGGAGAAGCTTGAGTTCAGTCCTCCCAAAGTTTCATTTGACAGTCTAGATTTAATGTGATTGAGGATAATTTTTCAACAACCTTTTTAATAATATTTTGTAAAAGTTCCAAAGGGGCCATAAGTTGGTCACCAAGTGATGAGGTAATTTCTTTCTATCATGCCTTAGATGAAGTCGTTGTCTATAAACACAGGGTGACTGTCAGCAAAAAAAAATACATATCTGGCCTGCTAAAAATACCCCAATTAATTAAGCAATTAATTATATAAGTCCATACGTATCGTTGTCCAAACGTTGTCCAATTTATGGTAATATATTTATCATTGGTAATAAAAACCATAATTGAATAATCGTTGGAAATAAAAGTTTCACTGACACTTACTGTACACCTCATTAATTAGTTGTCCATGCAATCGCTATCCACAGTGTAGACTTGTTGTCCCAAAATCGTGATGATAGGAATAGCATGGTGATAAATCAACATTGACAAAAATGTTGGAGGTAATGATAGCTTCGTTGTTAAATGATAATGCTATCCCAAAACGCAGAGGGTAGTGTTCCTTCCAACGTGGATGTTTTATCCTTTCTTAACATTTTATTAATACTAATATTACTATTATAATATTATTTCTTAAATTACTGCACAAGATCTTCATCCTTAAATTTTAAATAAGGACTATTAATTTTATTAACTACGACTCGCTCAAGCAAAAAGTCCGCAATAAAAAAATGTGGAAGGTGCAATGGATAACTGGCAAGTCAGCGACCTAGTATTTACATTTATCCAAGAGGGTTATACTATGCTCCAGGATTTATAAAATTTATTTCTGACCAAAAACTTAATCACCAAGTGTATAGCCTGATACATCAAAACAATCGAACTACCGGTTAGAATTTCTCATGAAGCCACAAATAGACAAAGATTAATTACCGATTTGATTGATTGAGTCCAAGGAACTTGTCTGTGTAATAACTTAAGATCATGTCTACAGTCCATGACTTAGTATCTAACTGTTTCTAATCATGATCTATACTCAGTCGACCAAATTTTAACTTGATTTGCTCAAAGGTAGGGCCAATCTAAAACCTATCTGTAGAGATACCTAATACAAGAAGATTTCGCTCACATGCGAACTACATGACCTCGAATATCGTTTGGAAAGTGTAAAGGTTTTTTATACGGAAACACATATAACTATACAGCTCGATACCCATTGACATCGAAGAATAGGAACAATCAAATAAAGTAACGTTCTATAGAAAACTTTCAACACTAGATCAACGTAGTCAAGACAATATTCCAGTAGTACGTCACATAACCACCTTGAAAAGTTCCCCAATCTAACCCATGACCCAGTCTTGAAGGTTGATAAGCTCAAGAATGTTGTTCTTGGATTGACCTAAAACAATATCGTGGAATGTTCTAGATATCCTTCCAGTTATCAAGGCACTAAACTACAATCATAACTGATATTTTTCAAAGGCAGGGATGATCAATCATGCACAAAATCTAATAAGGGAAGGTGTTTATTAATTAAATCTTGACAAGGTAAGACATAAAGGAAATTCATTGGCCAGAGGTATATAAGAAGAGAAGAGAAATTTCGCCTTTAAGTAAAAATGGCAGAGCTTCTAGGCAGACCGACTATAAAAAGACACAAAAGCCACACAGTAAATTCGCCAAGAGATGTATCAACATAGACAAAATTTTCCGGGAATTAAATGGAAAGACGTAGAGAGATTCAATCACAAGAAGGTGTAGGACAACAAACTGCCAAGGACAACAATAGAGGTAGACGTCGGATGGTTTTTTCCTTTGCTACACCATCCTCGCATAGAACAGTAGGGCGTTGAGATCCATAGGTCTTTTAATGCTAAGGCAATGACCATAGATCAGGCTCCTGGCTGATTGCTTAGGCGAGGACTAGTCAGCTAGGGACGAAGGCTAGACAACTCAAGGTCACAATGAACACCACCGGGCGGTCACGACATGTGGGAAAATGAAGGCCATGGTAGTCAACAACCATCTAGCTAAGCTAAGGATGGTTTCTATCACCAATAAAAAAAAAAAATCAATTTACTTTTCCATTAATTAAGCAGATTCAAGCATAAGTCCTAATACATTCTACCATACAAAAATGAAGAGCGTATCGTTTCCTGTTCGCCTGCTCCAAGTCTCTTCTACGCGCTCCATGAAAATCTCGCTTTCTGACTGCTGAGACTTCACTGGTACCTCCCAGCCAATGCTAGGGGTACTCTTCTTCCCCCTTAGCCCCCCGAGCCACAAAGGGGCCACACACACTATCCAGAGATCGCGTCCAGCTCCAAGCTCGCCTCGCAAGGCCGAGCTACCACTCCTCTCCAAGCTAGGTATCCCAACTCCCACAAGTAAATCAGTCAAGTCGATATTTCTACAGTGTGACGTTACACAAAGAGAAGATGATCCTTCATCCTTCTTCCTCCTTCATTATATAGAGTTTCAAACTTCCTTTCTTTCCTAAAATCTCATTTAATTAAAGTTTTTTTTTTTTAAATTCCTCTCCGTACAAGTGTCCCCCATCCCCTACATTCCTCCATAAAATAATTTCTTTAATTAAGTAATTATCTCTATTTCTCTCGCCCACCTAGAGTTACTCCTAGAATCACTCCTAGGTGTCCCCAAATTCTCTTACAGGTTTTAATATCTTTCCCTTTTATTAATTTGCTAATTCAGTTTAAAATTAGAAAGCTCTTAAATGGTAGATTCTTTACTAAGTTGACTTTCCTTTTTTTCCCTTAAGTTCCCCTTTTTCCCTTTCTATGTTACCTCTTTTCCCTAGTTTCCTATTTTTTTTATTTTCCCTCTTTTCCCTTTTACTTAGAACTCAAAAAGGCATGTGTGAAAATTAACCCTTTTTCCCCTTTTCTTATTTAATTAGTATACTTTAATTTATTAAGGTAATAAAACAATTAATTCCTTTTTAGCTTTTAATCCAACATAATTTTACTTTTTTATGAATAAATTAAATTTCTTACTCCCTTCATGTTATACCTTTTTATGAATAAATTACATTTCTTACTCCCTTCATGTTACAAGATTAACGAAGATCATAATTATTATTTAAGTTGTTTTATTATTATTATTATTACTTTTTATTACTTTTTTTTTATATAATACAAAATTTTACCACTAGCGTAATTTAGACTTAGGCCTTAAATTTCGTTCTAGGCGACATTAATTAGGGAAATTGTTTTTAAAAATTACTTAACATGTTATTTGTCTTAGGTCCATCTAGGTTCATCCCTCTATCATCAACAATGCGACGTGCCCTTCAGGACACACTAGGTGCTCCAAGGGTGCCACTCGCCTCATCTGTTCCTTTGTGCAACGTGCCCTTCAGGATGCACTATGTGCTCCAAGGGTGACACTCACCTCTTGACTGATTTGGTAGACATCAATAAGCCCTGGAGTCAACACTCCACCAGGTGAACTTCTAGGAGACTAAGGGATTCTAAGGAATAAGGCACCCGCCTTATTGCGCGCCCCTTAGAATCATCATGAGCGACTGTCACAGTCTGCCCTCACGACATCGTGGGTCCTCTCGAACTAGGTAGTCATTAACCTACAGTTCGAGCCATAGTGAGAGTGCTAGTAGGTTGTGGCAGGGTTTTTTTCCACACCTCTCCCTCAACATCTCTCGTAGACGTGAGTGACCCCTTTACTCCATATGTGAGTCTGGTCGGTAAGCTATCGTGAGCCTACATCATCAACAAATCATCTCAGAACATATCCATATCATATCATCCAGTCAGATGCACTAATATCATAGTAAAACAATCATACCCCAATGGAACAATCCTTGACTCGATCCAAAGTCCAAGGGGTTTCGTCGATGCCTATGCATCCTTGAGATCCGAAACCCTACACACTCAGTAAAACCGATTCAATAGAACCTGTCTACGTCAATGTAGTAAAACAACATGTCATCAACCCATAATGCCTCATAATCAAAATCAAAAGTTTTAATAGCATAATAATCCAGATCACTTGCAAGCAAGTTTCCTCAAAGAATAAGTTCTCTCAGTGCACCAGAGCGGGATGTTACAAAATGTTCTGGTTATATTGTTGTTATTCTGCCATTACTAGCATTTTATTTATATTCTGCATACATTTTACATCTGGTATATTACAAGTGGTATTAGAGCACTTTCCTCGACAAAAAGTGTGAGTTGAATTTTTTTCAGGGTAGAGATGTATTTCGGCGTCTTGAAGCCACAGAGATTTTTCATTACGTGCATAAACCCGCAGTTGAGGGATTCAAACATGCAGGAAATACAAGTGGTACTTAAGCGCACATTTGTTGGCCACCCTTGTAACCCCTGTTGGTACCCCTTCGAGTGGTAGCGCATCAGACAACACCTGTGTACAGATCAGCCTAGATTACCTGAAGCCCTCTTTAGATAAACCGATCGGCCACCTGACTACTATAGTGTCACCAAGAACAACACTCGGGAATCTACTCTCTAGTACCTGGGTAGTCAGGAGTATGGCTAAGGGTACGGTCTATCCTCCTTAGTTAGTTGCCTAAGATATTGGGCCAAGTACTACTATTGGACCCCATACATATATCAGAGAGCTATAGCACAGGGCAAACCCTTGCCTGTAGAACCCTTGAATACCTAACCCTTGGGGACAGAAACATAAACAAATTAATACAGACAAGATATATTGCCGTGAAACTATGTTCAGGTTGCCAAGTAAATACACATTTCTTTCTAGTTAAGCATTTCGTCATTTCCTCTCTGCAGTATTATTCAGACCGGACATACAAAAAAAAATTGAGTTTGGGAATGTTTTCACCATTATTTCAGCCCTATTCCATTGGATTCATCTCCTCTCCCTTATCACATTCATCCATATAATTTTTTCGGCAAAATTGTTTTACCCCACTCTCCCCTTTTGAGTTCCCCCATTCTCATGGCCCATACTCGCAGCCAAGACTTGGAAGCTTGCTTCAACACCTTGCAGTCAGGTCTCATTGAGACCCAGCAAGAAGTGAAACAACTCAGTGCCAATGTCGCCGCCATCAATACAACCATGCAGTCCTCAATGGGTGAAATCAAACAAGACCTCACCACCCAGCTTGAATCAATATTTCCGTCACTCTTCATATCCCTACAGATAACCCTTCCTCTTCCTCACCACCACATACTGAAGGTGACCATTCCTCTCATTCCCATACCTTGCAGAACCATCACTTTCAACGTGACCTATGCCCTACACCGGTGGATGTGAACAAATTTGATGGCTCGGACCCCACTAGTTGGGTAACCCAAATGGAACATTACTTCTCTCTATATAGCATTACAGATGACTTGGCCAAACTCTGGTATGGTGTTCTCCATCTCGATCAAGAACGTTGGCAATGGTGGAAATGGAGAAAAAATTCTCGTCAAGGGTATATTGCTTGGACACAATTTGTGGCAGAGCTTTATGAACGCTTTGACACTGACACCAACCATTTGGGCCATTTGACAAAGTTGAAACAATTAGTAACATTGGAAGAATTTATAGCTGCCTTTGAGCGCTTGGATTTTAGAATGGAGGGCATGTCTGATGCCTTTTTCCGAGAGTCTTTTATCAGCAGCCTCAAGGATGAAATTTGGGCCCATGTCCTCATGGCTCGGCCTGAGAGTTGGGTGGAGGCTACCAAAAGAGATAAAGAAGCACAACAAGTTGTATCTTCTCAAAACCACAAATCCTCATTCATCCCTCGCCCTAAACCAATAAATCCCACTACTCCCTCTACTGCACTAAAGATCCAAAAATTGACACGGGCTGAAATGGCTGAATGCCAACTCAAAGGCCTTTGTTATAACTGTGATGACAAATATTTCTTGGGCCACAAGTGTAAAGAACAAAATCTTTTTATGGCCATCTCTGAGGAGATTTCAGAAGAAGATGAAGAAACTCCCTCTATGTCTGAATCACTTGAATCCACTGACATAACCCCTCCCTTAGACCCTCTCGAAGTAGAACCAGTCATTTCCCTCAATGCTCTCACTAGCTTCTCCACTCCCCAAAACCTCAAGCTAATCGGTTAAATCAAGCATCGAAAGGTCATCATTTTGTTTGATAGTGGCAGCACCCATAATTGTATTCATCGTTGCATTGTCCAAGAAACTCATTGCTACATCCATGCCATCAATAATTTCCAAATCATGATTGCCAACGGTGGTTCCATGAAATGTGGAGGGTGTTGTGAAAATTCGCATCTCCAAATTGGTGACTACCACCTGAAATCCCATATGTTTGCTATCGATATGGGAGGTTGTGACATTGTGCTGGGTGCAGACTGGCAAAGGACTTTGGGTCCCATTCTCATGGATTTTAAATACTTAACCATGCAATTTGACCAAAAGGACCACCAATATAAGTTCCAAGGCATCACCCCAGGTTCACCTAAGATCATTAGTTCCCATCGCATGGAAAANATCCTTTCTAAACATCAATTGGTCTTTTCCACTCCCCAAGGCCTCCCTCCTTCCTGTGGTGTTCATGATCATTCCATTCCCCTTGTACTAGGAAGCCTTCCTCCCAATATCCATCTGTATCATCACCCCTTTTCCCAAAACAATGATATTGAAAAAATGGTCCAGGAACTTCTTAATTCAGACATTATCCACCCTAGTACGAGCCCCTATTTGTCTCTTGTGTTCATGGTCTTGAAAAAAGAAGGTTCTTGGAGAATGTGTCCTAACTTCCATGCCCTCAACAAACTTACCATCAAAGACAAATTCCTCATTCCTGTCATTGATGACCTCCTGGATGAATTGAGTGGCACCCAATTCTTCACTAAATTGGATCTTTGTTTGGGCTACCACCAGATACGTATGAAAGAGGAATATATTCCCAAGACTGGATTTAGAACTCATTATGGCCACTATGAGTTTTAGGTCATGCCCTTTGGCTTGTGTAATGCACCCTCCACCTTCCAAAGCCTCATGAATCATGTCTTCCATCCTTTTCCTTGCCATTTTGTCTTAGTTTTCTTTGATGATATCCTCATCTATAGAAAAACCTGGACATACCATCTTTCTCATGTGGATCGAGTTCTCCATCTACTCTCTCAGCACCAACGTTTCCTAAAACAGTCTAAATGTGCTTTTGGAACCTCAGAAGTAGAATACTTGGGTCATCTAGTTGTAAAATATGGCGTCAGGGAGGATCCTAAAAATATTGAAGCTATGCAAGACTAGCCTCACCCAAAGACTCTTATGAGATTGCATGGATTTCTAGGATTAACAGGGTATTATCACAAGTTTGTTAAGAATTATGGAAATATTGTAGCACCTCTCATTTCTCTCCTCGAAAAGTACTCTTTCACTTGGACTCCAGCCACTACTCAAGCTTTTCAAAGCTTGAAGATGGCCATGTGCACCACTCCAGTCCTCACCCTTCCCGATTTCACAAAGACCTTTGTGTTGAAATGTGATGCCTCAGGGAAAGGAATTGGTGTTGTCCTTATGAAGGAGGGTCGACCTTTGGCCTTTACTAGCAAGAAACTATCTGAAAGAAATCTGGGCAAATCCATCTATGAAAAGGAAATGTTGGCTATTCTGCATGCCATGGATCTATGGCGTCCTTATCTATTGGGGCAATGGTTCCAAATTAAGACAGACCATCAAAGCCTCAAGTATTTTCTGGAACGACACATTTCCTCCCCAGAACAACAAAAATGGGTGACTAAACTCTTTGGATATTATTATGAGATCATTTATAAGAAAGGAAAAGACAATGTGGTTGTGGATGCACTTTCCCGAAAATATGAAGATGAAGGATCCCTTTTTTCTCTTTCATTCATTGTACCAGATTGGATCCAAGCCGTTCGCCATGAATGGCTACAAGACCCCCAAAGTTCGTAGCTAATCCAACAATTGCAGTCTAAAGCTCTAGCTTCCCCAAGGTACTCTTGGCTCCATGAGGAACTTCGATACAAAGGTTGTTTGTATTTAAGTAAACAATCAAAGCTTAAATCCACGGTATTTTCTGAGCTTCATGCTACACCCATAGCAGGGCACTCCGGGTTCACCAAAACCTATGACAGGGTCAAACATTCCTTTTTCTAGGATGGTATGAAATAGGACATTCATAATTTTTTAGTTGAATGTGATGTGTGTCAATGCAACAAGGGAGAAACAGTCAAGTCATCAGGCACACTACAACCTCTCCCAATTCCACCTGCTATTTGGAAGGATATCTTTATGGATTTTATTACCGACTTACCCAAATCAGGAAATTAATCCATCATCATGGTGGTTGTTGATCGCCTTGMTAAGTATGCTCATTTTTTCACCCTTCAACACYCGTTTACAGCATCCACGGTGGCTCAAATGTTCATGGATCAGGTCTTCAAGCTTCATGGCATGCCACACTCTATTCTTTCTRATCGTGACCCAACTTTCACAAGCAATTTTTGGCAAGAACTRTTCAAGATACAAGGCACATAATTGCATCTTAGCACAACTTATCATCCCCAGATTGATGGCCAAACGGAAGTTGTCAACAAGTGTTTGGAAACATATTTGAGGTGTTTTGCCTCAGAAAATAAAAATCAATGGGCTCAATGGTTACCCCTAGCTGAATGGTGGTATAACACTTCATACCATACAACTAGACGCATGACTCCTTTTGAAGTGCTATATGGACAAAATCTTCCTTCAGTTCTCTCATACTTACCAGGTGCCTCGAAGGTCCAGGCTATTGACCTAAAATTTACGACTCGAGAGGACATTCTCCATACCCTCAAAGAGAATTTGGTCATGGCACAGAATCGCATGAAGGAACAAGCAAATCAAGGTCACTCTGAACGTCAATTTGCAGAAGGGGATCAAGTGTTTCTTTGACTACAACCTTACAAGCAAACTTCCCTCAAGGCAGAGCATTGTCAGAATCTAGCGCCCAAATTTTATGGTCCTTATACCATGCTCAAGCGTGTGGGACAAGTCGCCTATCAGTTAGATTTTCCCAGCCATTCGAAGCTACATCCTATTTTTCATGTTTCATGCTTAAAGAAGGTGATTAGAGCTAAGTGCCAAATTCAAACCAACCTTCCAGAGTTAGCTGAAGAAGAATCCATTTGGATACTACAAAGATTTCCTCATCTCAAGCCTTGAGGACAAGGCTATTTTTAAGGGGGCGAACATGTTAGGGTCCTAACCCGCACATAGGTAGAAAAATATATTCATATGTAATAAAGGTCAATATTAATAAGGCCTTTCAATAAAATAGAATAAGGCGTATGTAAAAAGACCTAATAGAATCTTCCACTTCTAGAAGGATCTTCCTCTAGATGCTTCTTTTTAGTATAAATAGGAGTCGAGGGTATGAGAACCCTAGATTGGATATTATTGTAATAGAGATCTGCTCAACTAGAGGTTTCCCCCTCAAAGAGGCCCATGAACATTGCTTTTAGATTAAAGTGTTATTTATGTTGTTATTCTTATATCATTTCAGTGTTATTGTGGTGAATGTTCTGGTTATATTGTTGTTATTCTGCCATTACTAGCATTTTATTTTTCTTCTGCATACATTTTACATATGATATATTACAAAATGAGCCTACCTGGTCTCTTGCTTGAAAATTTTAAGTCTGAATTACTCTTTTCCTTATGTCTGTGATTTTTCTTGACACCCCATTCGTTTGGGACAACCCAAACAGGCTCATAAGTAGGAACAGAAGAAACCATATCCTTTAACACATCTAAAACCTCCTCCAATAATTTTTTGGGCATGAAATTACATCATGGATTTTATCCCAATGGGTTTTGACTAGAAACTAAGGTTTGATATATGGTCGCATGGTCTTCTTCTGGATCAACACATAGGTTTTCGATAACTGGGTTGGAGATATAGGGGCTGGGGTTTTTATTGAGATGGAGAGGTGATTCTACTGCATTCTCGGGTAGGGTGAAATTATTTCTAAACAAGAAATCTTCCCAAGTATCCCCAATCTAAGATAGATGTGAAAACAAAAGGATTCGAATAAGACCACGGTGGAAAAGTCTCGACAATGGGCTTAACCTTTGTCTCTGATAAATCTTGGACATTTTTTGTAGACTCATGAACATATAGAAGGGCATATTTAACTTGAAACCTAAGAAAACCATCATCAAGCGGATGTGATACAATAATACTAAGCCATATCTACATTCACAAGTTATGAATTGCTTAAGAATTAGAAGTAGGTCGTGCCATCGAGGTTTGAAGAGAGTAATCGATGTACCTTTTGGGAAACATTTCGATTTCTTAGAGACCATGAGAAAATTCCAGGTCACCCCTTCGATTTTGGAATTTTTGACCCATCGTTCTCCCTCCTGGGATAATCCTATAGCTTGTGTTATGGAATCCTCGGTCACTTCGAGTTGCAGATCCTCAATATTAGCCTTGAATCCATCAAAAGACTGAGCAAAGGCTTGGGCCACGGCAAGGTTGTAACCCTAAAACCGTCTAATGAAAATGTCCCAACCATGTGCCATAATATCGCCTACGACATTTTCATGAGAGAGGAGGTCTTGTGAACCATTGGGTTCAATTATTACCATGGGCTCCATGGGTACTATCACATAGAACCAACAATGGCAATGAGAGGTAGCTTGTTTTCTCCAACACACAAACAACAGTAAGAGATCTATAAAACTGGGAGAGGCCCAATACCTAAGGACTCGGGAGGTTACCATAACTGACAATTTGAGCTTTGAGTGGGTAAGAACCAAAGGATGTGCAATATAGTAAACCATTCTATGAAATGAATACTAAACACAAAAACCACTACTTACCTCCTTTAACAATGAATGCGAGTCTGAGTTATGCAGGACACAAGGGTGATGTGGAATGTAAGTACATTAGTCTTGTAACAGGGTGATAATATCGTAATATGACTGGTAAGAGAAAGATTCATATTTCAAACTTAACCCAAGGTTCGACGCAATCAAGCATATATCAAATGTGAAAAACATATAATCAAAATAAAATGGACTAAGTCATGTCTCCCAAATTTGATGAATCAAGTGTTATGATAATGGATCAACGAAGAAAAAATATAGGCTTACAAGCTTCTAAGTTTATAAAAATATAGGTCCCCTTTAGGTTTAATACCTTTTGCAAAAGAAACAAATAAATCACAAACTGTATGATGATTACTCAAGCCACAATTTTGTTCTAATTTCATGCTTTCAGTCATGAAATTAAAAATAACAAACGATAGATTTAAAAATGAATCTCTTATACTCAGTTAATCCAATGAATCTCCTCAAAACCAAAAGACAGAAAAGTTTGCAAGGAGAAGGATGCATCTATAGAAAAAATTATCCATTGCCGATGACATTTTATCATGATAAAACTGACAAGAGTTGTTGGATGCCAACAATGGAAACACGCTGGGCGAAGAAGTTATCTCTGCATCACCAGAACTTCATATCATGGAAACATATGAATTAGCAATACATTTTAGAAACAATTAAAGATAGATTAAGCATTTTGACAATAACTCAAAAAAAATAACACAGTCATAGTATTGGATAAAGTTCTTCAAAAAAATTGTAATCCGCTATCTCTTGTTGGCCACAGGGGTAGAAATTTTTATATAGATGACTCCAATACTGTTGAAAGGGCCATTGTTTCTAGAAGTCATCATAGCCTTGGCATGGATGTCATTTAACCCACTCTAGCACTTCTATCTTGTCCAAGAGTCGTCCATTTATGATAAAAGCATCCTGACACCTGATAAATTTAAAAACATACCTTAGGATATTTAAAAAATGACATTGCTTCTCTGCCAGCAGGCCTGTTCAGTACCCCAACGAAGTTGTATTGGTATCATGTGTGAATTTAACTGCTACCAACATACCTTTTCAATGTCTCGGTGGGTTTACACATAATTCCCACACATTAAAGTGCTTCCAACTCTCTAAAAATTGTTTATAAATTTCCAAAAACTTCATGATATTAAGAGAGCGGGGTGATACTGAAATTCTCACAGTCTCGTAATGAAAGGATTGATCATTTAAGAATTATTTTTCTTTTCTGATGACTTTCATCATAATTTGGACAATTATATTTCAGTTAAGAAATCATCTCTAGGATGGGGAAACACATTGATTTGTTCTCATTAAAACAGGGACAGTGTTAGAAGTTTTTTAAGGATGACCATGCTTTCCTATGATTTTAATGAGAAACTAGAAACAATAACTGGAAAAAAACTTACTTTTGTTGATATGAGCTTAGCACTTACTATTTAGGTTCTTGAATTGTTATCAATTGATGCTAATGAACAAAAAATCCAGTTCCCTTCAATAATGAATGGTCATCCTGAAATAATGACTCCAACCGCACTCCTCGGAGCACGATCACCTCTTCTAGGACCTTCTTTCTTCTCGGCCCGAAGAGAGTCAATTGTCTTCTATCTTCCAATCGGAAGATCTACCCCACAGTTCCTCCGCGCAACTTCCCCTTTGTTCACTTGTCGAGAAAATCGGAACTCGCAGCTTCGCGAGCTCACGGTCTATCTCTGGGCGCTCAAAACCCTGAGACCCGATGCGTCGGTCAACACTGACTCCGTTATTCCCTTATTAGAACTTCTCTCTATCCCTATATCGCCACCGCGACACCAAGCGTTCGGTTTTTTTTTTCCACTCCGATACACGAGACACCGAAACGTCGAACTCGCAGCCTCGCTTCTTCGCGACTTCGCCACTCGTGGGGTCAATTAACTCCTATGTCGGATTTCGATGCCTGATATGCCAAAATGTAGATATCTCACATCAACTGCCCCATCACTCTGTTGTGTCCCACACCATCCACGCAATCATTAGAACTTCGCGTATTGCTATGTTGCAAATTTCGCTTCGAAGAATTGGAGTCTCGACTCACAAACTCCCGATGTGTTGATCCACGAGTAAAACCAATGGTCCTCATGATCCCGATCAATGTCCCTTGCCCTCCTGAGCTTTGAACCTCTCCACGCTTGCACTGTAATTTTCCTGCAACTCCGAGATATCCAACGATTCATGGAGCTTCATGAAATCCCCTTGGAGAAATTCGATCGTTTGTCCTTTCCAATTGAACTCCATGAAAATGATGGGGTGCTCTTCCGTAGAACTCGCCACCCTGCGCGCAAACCTGTAACTTTCCCTGCAAGCTTTCCAAGCATGACTTTCCTATATTCTCCTTTGATGAATTCGAAGGCCTATCCTTTCCGAGCTTCTCTCGCAACTCCTGTGTCTCTTCAAAAGAACTCTTTGCACGTACTCCTTGCAGCAAATATTCAACAATTGCTAAGTGCTGAAGTTCTTCGACCCTGCGCACAGACCTGCAGCAGCAGTCTTTCCAACGTTATTCTTAGAATTGCAACTCTGAGACTTCGTCTAGCCTGTGCAAACCTTGCATGGCTCCAGTTCCAGCTCTGCACTTCTGAGATGAATGAGGACAAAATCTTTCTCTAGGTCGAACCCTACAACCACGCACTCCTTGCGGACAAATTCAACTGCACTCCTTGCAGGAATCCTCTGGCTCACTTAGAGAAATAATTGAACTTATTCACTCTTCCTCTCAGACTTCAATTCAACCATGAAATCACATACACAACATATAAAGTCAAGTGTATAACATAAAAACAAACATTCATGAGCGTAACATCAACACAGAGAATAGACACATAACCATGGAATTGAATCAAAGATTTCTTCTATTAATTCAATATCTATACATGGATGTTCTCTACACAGTTCTCTGCTTGCTCTTGCTCTCTTCTTACTCCTGAATGAATAATAATACAATGTACAAGTGAGGGTGTCTATATCCATTTTCCCTCTCAAACTCTAAACTATGAAATCTACAATTAAAATCTATCTACCAGCATTAACTATATTAAATGCCTCATCTACCTAAGGACGAGAGCTTAAAGGCACAAGGTCCATTACAATATACAAAAGTTCTTCATTAAATCCCCACATTAATGTTTGGCACAACCATATCAAGGTGAAATATAAAAAACAAAATATGTTGGCTTGTCCAACTGTCCTCTTCTCTTGCGCTGGCTCGCTTGGCGTGGGCGATGCTCCTGCATCATACTCCCTTGCTAGAAAAATTTCATGGGATCCTATCCATGAGCTCCTGCATGGTCTTCCCATGCTTCTATATCACTGCTTCACCTTCCCAATTGGAATCTTCCACTGGGTGATTCTTCCACTTGACCAGATATTCAAAATACTTCTTACGCCTGGTCTTCTTACCCACTCACTTGTCTAGTATGTAATCCATCTGTGGCTTATCTACTACTAGTAATTGTTTCATCCATTGGATCACTGGTTCCTTAGTTGCAGCCTCTTCTTCTCCAGCCCTATATGGATATAAATCTGCGATATTGAATATCGTAGATATTCCGATGCCATCCGACAATTCAATCTCATAAGCATTCTCTCCAAATTTATTTAGGACTCTGCATGGCCCGATTTTCTTCATCTTAATCTTGTTGTATGTTCCCCTCGGGAACCTTTCCTTCCTCAGATGTGCTAGAACAAGATCGCCAAATTCAAACTGAAGTTGTCTCCGATGCTGATTTGCTATGCGCTTATATTCCTGGTTTGAATCGAACAGTCACTACTTCACCTCGCTGTGAAGTTCCTTCATTGCCTCATCAAATTATTCTGCACTAGCACTGCTAGTCGTTGTCTATTCTGAATCTCTGAGTTTAGAAACTCCTCTTGATTGTGTACCATACACAATCTCAAATGGACTCTTTCCTATGCTCCTATTCACTTAATCGTTGTATGATAACTCTGCCCGTGGAAATATGTTATCCCAACTGGTATGGTGCTCTGTCACCAGGCTTCTCAACAAGTCTCCCAGACTTCTATTGACCACATCCATTTTTCCATCTGTCTGTGGATGGTAAGCTGAACTAAATGCCAGGTTATTTCCTAGCTTCTTCCATAGCGTCCTCCAAAAATGTCCAATGAACTTGGTATCCCTGTCCGAAACAATACTTTTCGGAAATCCATGGAGTCGAATGACTTCCTTGAAAAATAAATTTGTGATGTGGGTAGCATCGCTGGTCTTCTGGCATGGAATGAAGTGTGCCATCTTTGAAAACCTATCCACCACCACAAATATGGAATCAAACCCTCTCTATGTCCTCGGCAAACCTAATACAAAATCCATGCTAATCGCCTCCCATGGCCTCTCGGGTATGGGCAATGGTTGATAAAATCCTGCATTCTTCTTTCTCCCTTTCAAATGCTAACAAATTCGACATCTGTCAACAAACCTCTTGACATCTTCTTGCATGCCTCACCAAATATATGATTCGCTCAACTTCGCAAAGGTCTTGTCATGGCCAAAATGCCCTGCCAAGCCTCCACTGTATTTTTCTTTCATCAAGTTCTCCCTCATGGAGCAATTCAGAATACACAATTGATTGCCTCTGAACAACAATCCCTCCTGGATCATATAATCTATCCAAAGGCTCTGATCTCTGAGAACTGGACTCTCAGCTGCTTCATATGCCTCTCCGAAATCTGCATCTCCTGCATACATGTCCCTCAGATTTTCAAAGCCCAATGTCTTGACTCTGAACTCCTGCAGCAACAAACATTTCCTGCTCAAAGCATCAACTACTTTGTTAGCAGTCCTTGAAATGTTTTTAATTACAAATGTAAAATTCTGCATATATTCTACCCATTTTGCATGTTTTTTATTCATCTTCTCCTGCTAAGTCACAAACTGTAACGCATGATTATCACTATACAGTACAAACTCTTTCGGGATCAGATAATGCCTCCACTTCTTCAGCGCTTGTATGATAGAATAAAACTCTTTATCATACGTGGAGTACTTCACCTTTGCCTCATCCAGATTCTCACTGAAATATGAAATTGGTCTGTCCTCTTGGCTCAAGACTGCTCCTATGG
>JZKD02S0291564.1:283738-294138 GCA_000966675.3 Picea glauca | reverse complement strand
ATTTATTTTGTCTTTATTTTGTTGATACCATAAATGACGAAGTTCATTTATCCTCTCACATGATGTCATAGAATGAATACGTTTCTTACTTGTACCTTCCATGGACATTTATACAAGTAGATATATGAAAAATTACACTATTATTAACTATCCATAACAACTTGAATTAAAAAAAAGTGGTTAAATCACATAATTTTGAAATATAGATATAGGTCATTATGAATCATTTACATAATTGCAATTAAAATAGACTGGGAAATTACAATATCATGAAAACATTATAACAATCCATATGAAAATGATATGAAAGTGAACAGTATCAAAATATTTAATGGAATTTGACAACATTTCATATTATATATTATTAGGCCAGGTAGCCTAAACCAAAAAATGTATTCTCAATGGTGGAATATGATAATATTCAAAACATCTACACCATGTTTGAGAATATTTGACATTAATAAATATGAGGCAAAATAGCATAAGCCATAAATTCTATTTCCAATTGTGGAATGTCATCAATAGAATCCATGTTTTGGAAGAAGTGGGAAACAATTTCCACTTTCAATCACATAATGGTGATTCCCTTGCAATGGAAATATGAACCCCTAGTTCTGTAACATGGAAGCATTATTGATATCTACTCGGATACAAAATCTAGTCTTTAAATCATACAAGATGAGTGGAAATTCAATGTTATTTCACATAAGTAATATGCCATGGATTTTTTGGAATGGAATATACCAAGTACATTTTCTATTAATATCTGTAGAAATTTGTTGCAACAAATTCCATTTTAAACCCCAGTCGTGCTCGAAATAGTCATCTGTTTGTTGAAGACATGGCTAACGAAATCGAAAATCATCAACATAATCAATAGACCAAATAGAGGTGGATCCATAATTGATGAGGCATATAAGTTGGTTATTATATAATGTCAGTGACATACATCGCATGTCTGTGATCAGAGAAAAATAAAATCCCCATTGGTTATTTATAACATCCAACCAATAGATAGTGTAACCATATCGAGGGAAGTATTCATAATCTTTGTCCAAATACCACTAATAAACTTTACTTTTATGGACGACTACATATTTTGGGGGTGTTAGTAACATTTTTTGTCTGGGGCACAAGAGTATTCAGGTCTGCAGGTTGCACGAGGAGCACCAAAGCGCAATGCATAGAAGAAGTCTTGTTCAGACTTAAAATCAAGAGAGCGAGAAAAATTATAGTGTCAGCGGTCCCGATCCATCCATATGAGTAGATAAATGGTTCGAGGGAAGTCGCAGATAGAGAAGATGCATCAAGGATAGCGCAATGGATAGCGCCCATATCATGTGTGGGCATGGATGGCATCCATTCATCCAAAGGACAGGTGGCGCGAGATCTGGTCACGTCAATGTTTCAGCAGTTGTGAGTTCAAAGGGTGAAGTTTTTCTGCCATTATACATCTCAAAGCCTCGAACCCTGAAGTGGAGATAGTGCTTGAAATCAATCTCACAGCATCATCGTGTGAGTTTAGAGACATCAGATCTAGGGGGATGTGCGGTGCCAACTCAATCCATCTCGGGGTTTCGCTCATCGCGGTTTTGAGGGACGGGGATCAGCCTCTTCCTATTCACGAACGCCGAAAGCTCCTTTGCGATTAAGCATAGGGTCACAGCCCGTGGCTACCTGGGAAAGAAAATAACTGTGCAAAAGGAACCAAAGGCGTCAGGGCTATCCATTGAAAGGATAATCATGATCTCCATGTGCCATCTAATGCAACTTAGATCCTAGTCCTCGCTGAAGAATTAAATGAAGGTGAACAGAGGTAGTTGAAACCTCAGCTCACTTATTGAATGTGAGGTATGGAGGTTCTGACAGACAGTCTGCCCGAGACGGTCCTATACATTGATTTTCTCCAAAAGGTCATGGTCAGTCCTCATCTGACCAGAGAAAGTCTGTGCATGCTATGTTGGCCTTCAATGTTGCTGCTATCTCCCCTGCAGGACCCATGCACTGTTAAGGCGGTGTCTGATGAAAGATACCCGTCCAAATTTGGCTGAGGGGACACCACACCTTGGATGATTGAACATGCCTCTGATATTAGAATTTTGCTGAGTATATAGACTCGGTCTTTGTATTTTGTAAGGGATCGATGGTTGAGAAAGCCTCCCAATTGTAAAGTTTTGATGAAGCATTGGTCACTCTGGTTAATGTATATGGCATTTGAGACTTCTTACTTTATGGATCTCAGCCTCTTTTCCATCTCTTGTATACTGTGTTAGAACAACTCGGAATTGGAGGATCTAGTCAAGTTGTAGCTATTATATGATGATGTAGGTTGGATCACTGTAACAGTTACATTGTTTCTAATCGGTTCCTGTTATTTTCATAGCGCTAAGAGACTTGGAATTGGAGGATCCAATCGAGTCACTCTTCAACTCCTTCAAGCTCCGAACGAAGAGGATCTTGGCTTCTGAGTTTTTCATCCTTAAGCTTCCAAAGGCCTGTCTTCCTAGGCAGTTTTGTTCATCCTTCTCACAAGTCTTCTATCTACCACCCTTTAATCAATTCACTGAACAAAGTTGGATCAAGACCTCCCTTGTTTCATACATACCAGGCTCGGTTCCATGAGTTAAGGTTTTATCTTCTCGAGTCTTTATCCATTTTATCACCCCATTAAACAAATCATGACATAAAACTAATGGGCATTAGGCTCTGCTCCTGCTAGCAATCCAGAGGTGACTTTTGACGATAACATTTCTAGCGCTGTTGCCGGGGACGAAGTTGAATATTTTCCCTGGGCAGAACAACATTGAGCCTCTGATTCTGAAGGTGCATCAGAAATCAGAGCCCTTCAAGATTTCTACTATGCACCTGGAGACTCCACTCTGGTGACTCCATTGTTTCCACTTCACTATTTCAGCTGTGGATACTGTTGGCACACCTGAAAGCTGACCCAGAGGAGCTTTCTCGAGAAGGTTTTAGCAGTTGCTTTCTCATCCTGAGAAGCTTCCTGGGGTAACAACAACATTATTATATGGACTTTGATGGTCAATAAGGACCAGACACATTTGAAGTTGTGCATATTTCACCTAGCGACTCCATGATTCAAGGATCGATTGGCGACTCCACTAGTTCGATATGGAAAAAATCCTTGCTCGCAGGTTTGCTCCTTTTAATTTTTCTACTATTCTTGGTTTTCCTAATGTTGTCCCCCCTATGGATGAATGGGGAGATTATTTGCCCATATTTGGAAAATGTGAAGAGGAGAATCCTRCTCAGCACCTCAGTGATTTTCATGAACTCATGCATCAGTGGGAGATACATCATGAGGATGTATTACTGAAAATGTGCATGTTCTTGTTAGCAGGGGATGCTCGTAAATGGTATCWTTCTTTACCCCCTGCTATCATCTCTTCACACAGTGAATTCCATGCAGCCTTCACTGCCTATTGTCAGGAGTTTTATCCCTTTGAGTTGATTTTTCATAACTGTTGTGAGGGATACCACAACTATATACAAGATAAAATTGTTTTAGACATAGGCTGTGAGGATGATCTTGACGACCTGGATCAGAAATCATTCCTTTATCCTCCACATTCATATACATCAAAGGAGGGTCATGAAGCTAATGAATATGCCAGGGAGGAAGAATACACCCTGAGTGAGTTGATGGAGCAGGTGAAGTATCTCTCTGCTCAATATGCAAATTTTGAATCTAAGGACAATAGGGATTATTTTCTAGTCTCTGCGGCAGATGTTCTAGATGGCTCTTTTGAGGAGATTATTGAATATTTTGTAAACGCATTAACATCTACCCCTGATGAGCTTGTTGTCTCAGATCAAAAAGATGAAGAGGTAGTTGTGGAAGAGGATTGTTCTCTTTTCCTTCACGAGATTTCCCATGATGTGTTTACATTTGGGGTCGAAACGAAGGAGAGGGGGATAGTTCCATTTCTACAAGTTGGAGAATCTCTTTTACCCCCCAACTTTGATGATTATTTGGAAGAGGAGCAGCAGAACCCCACATCACCTTTTTCTTATCAGAGCATCCAGACCACTTATGACAGTTACGAATCAGAGTCTGAGATCGATATGTTTGAATTCCAAGAGCAGGTCGCAGAACCTTGTTGTTTACTCACTAAGGAAAATTATCACGAGGAAATCAGCCATCTTAGTGTTTCCAAGAAGACCTGTGCCTTGAGGTTGTTCTTGAATATTTGTAAAATCAAGGGGTTGATTAAGCTGTCTACCAGGTTGTCTAATACGAGATAAAGCACTTTGATCTCTTATGAGCGACTGGCGAAAAATTTCTTGGACATAAATCCCTTGATGAACTGGTGTCATTGGTTCGAAAAGAATGTCAGGGGTCATTTTTGAGGTAGTATTTGTTTCAAGTGTAACGTTGGTGTCTAAGAGACTACACATTACGATAGGAGAACGATTCTTTGGAGAGTCTTGTGACCTCTGCATGTCATAAATTAATTTCAGGCCCTCCTTCTAGCGCCATTTGTTGAAGGGAATAGATGACACACCCTCAAATGGAAGGTTAGGTCCAGTCCGGGGTTGTCTATTTAACCCAATCCATTTGGTATGACCTAACCTGATGGGTTTAATGGCTCCATTAGCCAACTAGGGTCCTAAAAGAATGCAAGGAAATAAACTAAAATAAATCTATAACTCTAACAATCGATACACTAATTACACATGTTTATTTAGTAGTGTCTAATATACAATGATTATAAACAAGTTTACAAGGTTTAAAATAAAACCTTGTGAAAGTGATTTTTTGATTAAATTTATGAACGAGATATGAACATTATTCTTTTGATTTTTTGAAGATATTAAAGAAATAAATACTAGGAGAATACGATTGAAACAATGACACAAAAATAGTCAAATCTAATTAATGTAATCACCATTTCATTCATAAATAACTCTGAATAAAATAAAGAAATGCATCTACTAACCTCTAATTGATCAGCCAAAAACTAAGTTCCTCTCTTTGCATTGCATGAGCTCCTGCTTATCCTGTACTTAAGGGAAACCTAGGACAAAAACAAAAAATAGTGCTTCCCAAAGAAATTCAAGGAAGTGTTTGACGTTGGGAGTGAATTTATAACAACAGAAATATAACTCATTAAATATCTTCTGATCTCGAGATAACCAATAGCTAAAAATGAAAGAAATCTTGATCCTGAGCATTGATATTGTCAACCATTTAATATCAGAAATAAACTCAAAAATAATTAAATGATTGATTGATCGCAAGTACAAATTGAATCGACAGATCATGGATAACATTTAAATATTTAATGATATGAAATATCATTATGAAGACAAGACTAAATAAAAATGAACAAATAATAACATCTCATAACATATAATTAATAGGAGAATACAATGAAACAAGCGTTGCATAATTCACATGGGTCTAAAGCCAATAGCGAATTGCTTTCCCATATCATTTCAAAAGAATTATATTTCCATACTGTAATCCATAAAAAATTGTCCTAAAACACTAAACAACAACAATTATTTAAACATGTCTTGGATCATTAAACTCTTATCATACAAGATAGACGATGATCCCTGAAAATAAGTTTTCTTTACAAAAATAGAATAACAAAGGAAAAATCATGTAGGAGTCCTTTCATCAAAAACTAATTACATAAATGACATTGTTTTATCAAAAATGAGAAATTACTAAGCTATGGAGAACATTGATCCATGATTCCTTCTCCTTGAAAATACCATCAAAATTGTTGTTTTCATGAAAATGATAAAACGAAATTGAATTTTAGATAACAATACAAACTAATACTTTCGAATAGACTGGCTATAGAATCTCACGATTCTGTATCTGGTCTTAAATTAAAAACAAAATAAAAAATAAATCTATCTATTTTAGTTTTCCAATAGAATTAAATCAAAAGAATTAAAACAACTTTTTATCGTTTCAGAGATTAGACAAAGAAGCATCTGATAAGTCTGAATTAATGATAGTGTTGAAATTCATTGAGTTCTTGATAATCACATTACCAGACCATTTAACCCTTTTGTTTTCCCTGTCAGTGTTCGATTGAATGCTTGCTTTTAATTATTCATTTTCCCTATCAAGAAAGAAGTTGTGTGCTACCATATGGTTTAACTATTCTTGGAGATAGGGGATATCCCTGTAGTATTTCTCAACCCAATCAAGACAGTTTTCACAGTGAACTAGTTGTATGGTAAGTAGAGATTGAGTCTTTTTTGCAGAGGGCGCTCTCGTATGTTCTATCCATTTCTCCAGGTCATGTCATATACCAGAGAAGCCTTCTTGGCTCTTTAGGAACGGTGGTAGATTAGCAACTAAATAGTACTTTATAGTATCAATATCGACATCATTTACCAGAAACTAGCGATCTACATCTTCTCGAGCAAGAAGTTTATCAATCTCATCCTCAGAAAAGTGATCATCAACCTCGATCGCTGGTATCAAGCTCAGATGATCTTGCTGGTGATCTCTCAAACTTCTGGAATGAGCCTGCCTGGTCTCCTGTTTGAAAAATTTAAGTCTGAATTACTTTTTTCCTTATGTATATGATTTTTCTTGACAAATTATTCACTTGGGACAACCCGAACAGGCTCATAAGTAGGAACAAAAGAAACCCTAACCTTTAACACATATAAAACCTCCTCTAATGATTCTCTCGGCATGAAATTACATCGTGGCTTTTCGCCCAATGGGTTCTGAACAGAAATAGAGGTTCGATCTGTGGTTGCATGGTCTTCTTGTGGATCAACACATATTTTTTCGATGACTGGGTTAGAGATACAAGGGTTGGGTTTTTTATTGATATGGAGAGGCGATTCTACTGCATTCTCGGGTAGGGTGAAATTATTTCTAAACAAGAAATCTTCCCAAGTATCCCCAGTCTAAGATAGATGTGAAAAAACAAGGATTTGAATAATACCATGGTGGAAAAGGCTCGACAACAGGTTTAACCTTTATCTCTAATAAATCTTAGACATTTTATGCAGACTCATGAACAAAGAGAAGGGCATATTTAACTTGAAACCTAAGAAAACCATCAACAAGAGGATGTGATACAATAAAACTAAGACATATCTACCTTCACAAGTTATGTATTGATTAAGAATTATAAGAAGGTTGTGCCATCGAGGTTTGAAGAGAGTAATCGGTGTACCTTTTGGGAAACACTTCGATTTCTTAGAGACCATGAGAAAATTCCACGGAAGCCCTTCGATTTTGGCATTTTTGAACCATTGTACCGCCTCCTGGGATATTATTGTATCTTGTGCTATGGAATCCTCGGTCAATTTGAGTTGTAGATCCCCAGTCTTATCCTTGAATCCATCAAAAGACTGAGCAAAGGCTTGGGCCACGGCAAGGTTGTAACCCTAAAACCGTCTAATGAAAATGTACCAACCATGTGCCATAATATCGCCTATGGCATTTTCATGAGAGAGGAGGTCTTGCAAACCATTGGGTTCAATTATTACCATGGTCTCCATGGGTACTATCACATAGAAACAACAATGGCATTGAGAGGTAGCTTGTTTTCTCCAACACACAAACAACAGTAAGAGATCTATAAAACTGGGAGAGGCCCAATACCTAAGGACTCGGGAGGTTACCATAACTGACAATTTGAGCTTTGAGTGGGTAAGAACCAAAGGATGTGCAATATAGTAAACCATTCTATGAAATGAATACTAAACTCAAAAACCACTACTTACCTCCTTTAACAATGAATGTGAGTCTGAGTTATGCAGGACACAAGGGTGATGTGGAATGTAAGTACATTAGTCTTGTAACAGGGTGATAATATCGTGATATGACTGGTAAGAGAAAGATTCACATTTCAAACTTAACCCAAGGTTCGACGCACTCAAGCATATATCAAATGTGAAAAACATATAATCAAAAATAAAATCGACTAAGTCATGTCTCCCAAAGTGGATGAATCATGTGTTATGAAAATGGATCAACGAATGAAAAATATAGGCTTACAAGATTTTAAGTTTATAAAAATAGAGATAACCTTTAGGTGTAATCCCTTTTGCAAAATAAACAAAGAAATCACAAACTGTATGATGATTACTCAAGCCAAAATTTTGTTCTAATTTCATGCTTACAGTCATGAAATTAAACAAAACAAACGATAGATTTAGAAACAAAGATCTTATAATCAGCTAGGCCAATGAGTCTCCTCAAAACCAAAAGAAAGAAAAGTTTGCAAGGAGAATGAGGCAACTATAGAAAACATTATTCCTTGGTGATGACATGTTATCATGATAAAACTGACAAGAGTTGTTGGCTGCCAACATCAACATGAATAGTAGAAGGGTTAGACCAATGTCCATGTTTGGAGAGCCTTCCAACCACAAAAAACCATGGATGTGGGTTGAACCTCTATGTTTCCTCTCATACCTAAAAAATATATTATATAGTTAATACATATATCTTAAAGAAAATAAAAGGAATGTGACCCATAACTAAATAATATAAATACAGTACACAAACCTGTACCAAATGTCTTTAGCTCCAAGATATTTTTTTATTACTTGTTCCTGGAAGATATGAAATCTTTTATTCATAAACATGACAACAAGATGGGGGTATTGGATGACATTTTCAATTTTTTTATGATTCTCATTTAAATGATAAAAATTTTCATTTATGGGAATCACATTGTGTAAGTCAGACCACTTTGTGTCAGCTTCACTCAAAGTAAAAAATAGTGTTGGAAAACCCAACTGAGTAATCATATCATTGAGTTCAGTTCAACACTTTGTACAATAGGCCCTTGTACCTAGAAGAGTATAACCAAAATGCATAATATGATCATCTAACTTATTATTAGGTAAATCAATGAGTTGTTTCAGCAAGTATTCAATTGTTGTAGGTGAGTTATCATGTATATTCGTCTTTACAAAGACTAAAGTGTTTGTCTGGCTACGATGATGAATAATCATGTTCAATAAGAAATAGATGAACCATGAATGGCTTCAAAATATTTGATCAAAGTATCTTAGTAGATGAAATCCATATTCATGGATTTTAATATTACAAATACGAGGATGCATCCAATCAACCTCACCAGTGAGGAATAATTTGGGGAAATCCATGTCCACTAACCCTTCTGTGTTATATTGATTAATCATAGATAAAACAATCTCTAGCCCGTCTAAGTGTTCAATAGGTGGGGAATCACCATTTTCAATGAATGATATTATTTCTTCCATTTCTCTCTATTCATTGTGTAGTCAAGCAAAAAATATGAAGGATGAGCATGAAAACGATCAAGGGTGAAATATTGAATGTCATCAACATTTCTCTCTCTTTCTTTAATATCACAATCAACAAATTTAAGCCTACTTGACACATCTGTATGTATTTAAATGAGAGAAACAATTGAATCCATGTCAATTAGAACATCACTATAATATTTATCCATTTGAATTTTTTAATGCAATGCATTCAGAACTCGTGATATTTTCGCATAACATTCATAATATTTATATTTAGCACCACATCTCCTCAAAATGAGGTTGTCAATATCTTCAACACGCTGTGGAAGGTTTCTTGCAATCATGGAAATATCTTGTCGAAAGATAATTGTGTGACCACTATATTTATACTTCCCACCACGATTGTGTGTCACTTTCAGTATTGGATTAACTCTCTCTATTAGAATCTCTTCAACTTCGGTAAGCACTCTTGGAATATGAGGTTTCTCTCTTGGATCCTATTATTCCAATGAGAGAATCGTTGGGAACCTCGCTCATGCTTGCACCTTTTACAAATAGGTCCTTCTAACCCTCTCAAAACTTGGATTCTAGCATAATATCCATGGAAAACATAACACATTTGTACATTTGAGAGGCTCTCAATATTTTCTTGAAACATTTTATGAACTGCAATCATATTTCCATCAAAATGATGGAAATAACGTTCATTCACCTCATGAACATTAACTCTAGACATAGGATCATCTCGAGCACCATTTGGAAAATTAAAATTTCCTCTCAAATGTATATCATGTTTGCCAATATAATAGGGTCTACTCAAATTTTCAGCAAGAGGAATGGCTCCATTACTTCCAACATTTCCTACATATTGATTGCAATGAATGGTTTCCTACTCATAAAATATATGAACCTATAATTTCAAAGCAATGAGATAAAATCAGAAGTATAAATGTCAAAAATGATAAGAAATGATATATATAAAAACTTTACATTATCTTTCCAATTAGATGGTCCTGGTCAACTTGGAGCAAGGTAATGAGAAGGCTCCCCTTGACTTCCAACATGTGTTGTTTTCACATATTGGGAATCTTTTTATATACCTCTAATGGAATGGTTTATGTCCTTCCAACAAGGAGAAAATAAAACAAGGT
>JZKD02S0291564.1:240810-264365 GCA_000966675.3 Picea glauca | reverse complement strand
CTCCTATCTTGAATTCAACTAAACATTGTTTAGTGATAGTTACCTGATGTCCTTTTTGTAGCCACAAAATTCTGTACGGGCTTGGATGATCAATCGTCTCCAGCTCCATCTTCTCTACCATATCTGTAGATACGAGATTATCCGTGCTACCACTTTCTACAATGACCTTACATACCCTGTCCTTGGTCTTGCAAGCAGTCCTAAAAATTCTGGTCCTTTGGACTGAACTCTCCACCTCCTTCTCTAGTGTCAAAAGAGTTTTTCGCATCATCAATGATCTTCTGCCTTCAGCGTCTTCTGCCTCAACATCTCGCCTCTGTGCTTAGAAGATGTGAGCTTCTCCAATATCTTTCTTTTTATCTGGACACTCGTAAGACTTGTGCCCATTCTTCCCACCTGTGAAGCATGTTATTACTCCACCTCTTCCTCTTCCTCTACCTCTAGTACGAGGAAAAGTGTTGTTGTCAGCATAATCTCCTCTCTTCTTAGTATGTTGTCCTCTCTATTCAGGATATTTCCCACGTTGTGAACTTCCACCCCTCTCAGTTCGATTCTGAGGATTCTTCTAGTCTTCTTTGGGCTTCTGATATATGTCCTGGGCAACTGATTTTCCTCTTGGCTGACTTCTCCCACGACCTATTTGACTCTATTTTCGACTCAGCTTCTCTTTCGCTTTCAAAGCCATCTGATAAGAATCTTCCACCACTCAGATGGTTACCATGCTCATCTCATCCTGGATATCATATCTCAGACCATTCATGTATCTGGCAACTTTTTCATCATCGCTCTCCCGATGACCTGCTCTGATGTTTAGCTTATAGAATTCCTCATTGTATTATTTTACTGTCATCAGCTTCTGTGTTAGGTTTTGCATCCTCCTGAATAGAGTAATTTGATAGTCCCTGGGGATGAATTTCTCCTTCATCTTTGCGATCATTCAATCCCAGCTTTTGATCTTCTGCTTGCCTTTGCAGCGTCTGTCAGCTTCTATTTCATCCCACCACAATGCTTCATGTCCCTTCAACCTTGTGACAACATGCTTGACCTTTTTGTCTTCTTCGACATATTCATAGTCGAAGTATGTGTCAAGAGCTCTAATCCAGTCTAGAATCTCCTCTGCATCCAAGTTTCCCTCGTAAACTGGAATGTCCATCTTCGCTCTTGCACCCATCCTTGCAATAGCTTTGATCAAACGCTTGGTTTATGCATCTTCAATTGTAACTTACTCTTCACGTTCAGCCTCAACCTCACTTTCGGAATCACTGAGATCCCAAGCACTAGTTGTACGCCTTTTTGTTGTTTCCATCTATT
Source organism: Picea glauca (assembly GCA_000966675.3). NCBI lineage: Eukaryota > Viridiplantae > Streptophyta > Pinopsida > Pinales > Pinaceae > Picea > Picea glauca. Next base: position 263,054 of record JZKD02S0291564.1, on the reverse strand, counting down.
CAAGTCTAGCTCATAGATCATGCATCTGTCTCTCCATTACTGGATCATTCATCTTCCTACCTCTTCTCCACGACATTTCCCTACCCTTTGGATCGGGTGATTTTCTATCTCTCCTTGGCAGCATGGTGAATTCTCTTTCTCTGCTACAGAAAGAAAAGAACCTTTTTGAGCTCTGAAACCAAACTGATGCAGCCGCGCTCACAAGCATGTCCACTCACAGGATCTTTTCCTTCCATATGGCCCAAAGAACTCTAACTGGTTCTTCTATTTCCCTATCGGAAAATCTGCACCCACAAAAAACTCTCATGCGGTCCCCTCTTCCACTCAGGATATCGGACTTCACGAGGTTAGTGGTCAAGAGTTGGACTCTCGAATCCTCGAATGCCAATACAGTCAACGTTGACTCCCTCCTTTACCTTGTCGGGACTTTTCCTATCATGATCTCAGCACTTGCGATGTTGAACAACTCACTTTCCCGACTCCCGATTACCGATACACCGAAACTCCGATGCGCTCGCGAGTTGACTTTTCAACGGTCCTTCACTCCATCGACATTTCAGAGTTCACAATATCACAAATCCCAATGCATATGTTTCTAGCGTTCTCACCATGAAACTCTGATATACTGTGCCACCTATCCACCTCACCGACTCTTGTGGCCCCACACAAATTCTTGGCTATCGGTATATCACGTTTTGCGATTTCACGATTCCTGCTGCTATGTTCACGGGACTTCAACCCATGAAACGTGATGCACGATTCCACATGTAAATATGACAGTCCTTGTGACTCGGATCTACGGTACTACCTCTCCTAAGATTTAAACATTTCAGGAATACCTGCAGTATCTCCCCTACACCTCCGCGAGATCTAATGGCTCACGAAAATTCGTGGATTCTCCTCAGAGAATATTGTCTGTTCATCCTTCCTTGGCGATTCCTGCGAATGACCAAGCGGTCCTCCGTGGAACTCGTCCACCTTCTCGTAAACTTACGACGCTTTCTTACAAGCTCTCAAGGTACAACTCCCATGTAACCCCTTGACAATTTCGAAGGCCTTATCCTTCTTGAGCTTTCTTATGACTCTGAGTCTTGGAAAAGACTCTTGCGCGCACTCCTTGTAGCAACTTTCAAACACTTCCAAGTGTTGACTTTCCTTCAACCCTGTGCACACCTGCAGCAATAGTCTCTCAACACTCTGCTCAGATTTGCAACACTGAGACTTCACTTGGCCTGCGCACTCCTTGCACGGCTCCTGTGACCAACTGCACCTTTGAGGAAATGAGAACAAAATTAAAGCTATCTAAGCTTCAGGGACGCAACCCTGAATCCTTGTCGACGCACTCCTTGCGGACACTTCAACTGCACTCCTTGCAGGAATTCTTACTCAGATAGAGAAACAATTTAAACTCATTCTTTCATCCTCTCAGACTTCAAATTCAAAGCATGAAATCATATACACTGCATCTGAAAGAAAATGTATAACAGGAAGCAAACATTCATGAGCATATCATTCAGCATCAATACACAGAGAACAAACACAAAACCATGAATTTGAATCAACTTCTTCTATTAATCCAAATATCTGTACATGGGTGTTCTTACACAGCTCTCTGCTTCTCTTCTATTCTCATGATACACTAATGTTACAATACACAATGAGGGTGTCTATATCCTGTTTCCCTCTTGCGCTCTAAAACTTTCTAATCTAGAATTTAATTCTACCTACCTACTTTAACTACTTTAAATTCCTTCTATCTACTAAGGACGAGAGCAATCCACTCAAGGTCTATTTACATTATACAAGTGCACTTCATTAAATTATCACATTTAAGGTTGCGCATCAAACTCAAGGGAAATTCAAAAATTTGTGCTCGATGCTTTCCAGTTGTCTTCGACTTCCGCGCTGTCTCGCTTGATGTGGGAGATGCTCCTGCATCAAATAATAAAGTAGTAGAGTAATAATACAATATTAAATTATTAATATCTTAATAAAGGATTAATAATTAATAGATTAATAAATGACTGAACCATTAAAAATGTATTAAAGTTTTAATAGTACATTAATACATTGAAGTAATAAAGTAAAAATAAATTTATAATATATTATTAGATAAATACAAAACATGGATCCTCACCATGACAAATATAAAATTTGAAATTATATTTCAATTTCTAGCATTTAACTAATTTAAATTAATTTAAATTAATTATTTTATTAATTAATAATTCATATTAATTAACTAGATTATAATTTCGTTTAATTAATTATTATTACCTATATCATTATTTAATAATTATTATTGATTAAGTATATGAATATTGAATAACAATTAGTGATTAGTTTTAAAATTTAAACTTTAAATTATATTTTTACCTTTTTAATAATAACAAAATAACATCTTTATTTTCACAATGGTCAATTTAGAACGACTATGTCTATCTTTTTTTATAACAATCATATTATATTCACATTTGTATACTCTCTAACCTCACACTCTTTTCATACTCATTGTTCATGACATTGTGACATTTGGAAATGTCGGTCACAATGTGATGTTAGTAAATGTTAATGTTGGGAAATATTTGTCACATTTGGAAAGGTTCATCATATTGCGACGTAGGGAAATGGTCATCAAAATGTGACGTTAGGAAATGTTAGTCACATTGCGACATTAGGAAATGTAAATGTTGGGAAATGTTCAACACATTGCAAAGTTGGGAAATGTTTGTCATAATGTGAAGTTAGGAAAAGTTTGTGACATTACAAGATTGGGAAATGTTCATCACAATGCGATGTTAGGAAATGTTATTGTTGGGAAATATTTGTCACATTTGAAAATGTTATTTCAATGCTAAATTGAATGTTAAATTGAATCAAATTAATTTCTTATCGTTGAATTAATGAGGAATTAAGTTCATATCATTGAATTGAATGTTGCTTGATGAATGGGTATGTTTCTTGATGAATAAGTTTATACTATTGGAAAAATATTGTTACATAACATTGTCACAATTTACTTGAAACAAAATTAGGAGGATGAGTTAAAGAAAATTTAACATTTCTCGATATCTATAACCAACCTTATCGTTGAGATGAATGTTAATGTTATTGTAATATTAATACTTCAATAACTTGCAATGTTAATGTTATTGCAATGTTAAATTGAATGTTGAATTGAATTAAGTTCTTATCATTGAATTAATGAAGAATTGGGTTTTTATCATTGAATTGAATGTTAATGTTATTTCAATAGTAATGCTTCAATTTAATGTTACTTCAATAGTAATACTTCAAGAAATTGACTATAAATGAACATGAAATAATGGAAAAAATCCTGTAAAAATCCAAGAGAGCTCAACCTTAATATTATGCCATATTTTAACATATTAAATGGAAAAGAGTGATTTAACTTGATTGGAATGACCCATGTCAGAATTTCAATATAAGTAAAGGTTATGTTTGGTGTAGAGATATGAATAACATTAGACATTACACCATATGAAAAATACAAATATAGTAGGAAACGAAAATAATCTATAATTGACATGAATAAAAGAAAAAACAAACTATTTAAAAAATGTTGTGACAATGTAATAGTAATAAAATGTTTAATTTGAATGGAATGACACATATTAAAAGTAATAAAGTGATTAAATTGAATGGAAGGAAAAACACACATTTCAAGAGTAATAAAGGTAAAATTTTGTGTAGAAATTAAGAAAATATGTGACATTGCAACATATGCACAATAATAATATTGTTCTATTTAATGTAATGCAACATTACCAAAGTGAATCGTAATAAAATGATTTTTCCAAAATCCAAAAATCTTAAACTTCTTAAAATGAAATTTCCAAATGCCAAAAAATTTTAAAATTCCTTGTGATGTAAATATAACAAAACCTATTAAAAATGTGGCCAGATTTATGGCAAGCACAACACCAATTAATATCAACTTGTCCATGACCATTTTGTCGATGAAGCCATTCTCTTCTCAATTTTCTCCCTGCATCCCTATCAGAAATATGTAGAAATTTGTTTAGCATTACCCTCAACGCAGCTAAAAACTATAGAGTTTCATCAAATAAGTGGAACGGTTCACCATGTTGAGTAATGACTATATTTTTAATTCCATGAAGAAATTGTTCTTGTTGTGTTATTTCATGCAAAACATAAATAAACTTGGAAGCATCCGAGTTTTCCGTAACTGTAGAACATGAAAAATAGAAAAACAAAAATTAGGATAGTTGACAAAACCATATCTGTAAGAGAAGGAAAAAAATATTCACCTATTGAAATTAGGAAATGAAATACAAATGTAAATTGCATATGAAAAAAAACATTGTTTTCTTCCTAACAAAAATGTTTAGCAAGCCAAATTACATGTAGAATATTGCATGCATTCATTTTACATGCATCTTAACCTTTTCCCCCTATAACATGTTATGCGTAGTAATTTATGATATTTTAAATGTTAGTAGTTAGTAGTAAACAAATATATAAATATAAATAATGATGCTATTGTTATTGAAATAGTTAAAAAAAAATATTGAAGGTATAGAACATATAAAGAAAGTGAATAACCTTGGAAAACATAAAGAAAGTGAATAAATGGTTAATACAAGAATAATAAACTTGAATGAACATAAATGAAAGAAACACATGAATTCAATGAAGATATAAAGTATTTACATGGGATGTTACATTAATAAGTATTATAATTATTTCTCTTATTTCTTCCAATTGTAACATAACAATTATTTTTCATATTAGCATAACGCTGAAAAAAAAAATGTGGAGATATGAAAAAACCATCTATCGATTTCACTCTTGATATGGAAGTGACGATCAACCCCTGTCTCTCTTTCTTACCGATATCGATTGTAGCCCGATCTAAAGTCAAGCCCTGTGATTTGTGTATAGTAAGGGCCCGTGTCATATTTAGAGGAATTTGTTTCTGATTTCCTCTTGTAATAGGTGTGATTGGAACCTGACACTCTTTCTTACCAATATCAATTGTAGCTCGATCTAAATTCAAGCCCTGTGAGTTTTGTATAGTAAGGGCCCATGCCATATTTATAGGAATTTGTGTCTAATTTCCTCTTGTAATAGGTGCAATTGGAAAAATATTTACATTAATTTTGTCAAGTGGAACACTAATGTACTTGTAATTTACCCCAAATTTCATAAGCAACAATTTTTTTTTAAAGGGGAACACTATCGTCTAAAATGAACAACAAATGTCATGACACAATGAATAGTTAAATATTAATCCAGTTAATGTATATCTATAGTTGGCAAGGTACTATTGTCATAACTTCTTCTAAGAGGTTGGAAAGGGATATTAAGATCCATACCTCGTTTTCCACTAGGCATTTCTACCAACATTATCAATGTAATTATTAGTATAATAATGGCTAGGTCTATCAAGGTCCATAGCCTAGGCCTAACTTGTGCAACCCACTCATATAAGTTCTAGTTATATTACTAAAACATATCACAAGGAACTTATATAATACCAACCTATACAACATACTCTAACTATACTTGAAGGAATTCATACTTGAACACTAGCGTGCATTGAGAAAGGGCCTAGGTCCTAACCACCAGGTTCTAAATTCCATGCTAGGAGTTTGGGTGAGGTTCCAAAGTGATTCTATATGTTGAATTAAACTTAGAATTAAAGACATATAGTTGAATCCTTGTTTACATATAACCCTAGTCTGCATCAACCATAACTTTTGGCATGTACACAATTCGAGAAGCATTAATGAATCGACCATAGGATAGTTTAAGCCTAGACTTGGGAATTAAGTTGGTCGTAGACATTAATGGTGGTATGTCACCTTGGTTTCCAGGTCTGACATTTTTGCAGGGAAGAGCCACTATGGGATTTCCACCTTGAATGACTTCACATGGAAGTGAGAGGTTGGCGTACCCTCCATCCTTCTCCATTATTGGGAGGTATGCGGTTCCATTACCCTTCTCATTCATTTCATTCAATTTTGTTTATCTATGGTTTTATCTACGATAGTAGTGTTAAGCGATTGTGGTAGCATAGTAGTCGCGGGATGGCCACTGTATTTGATAATATTCTTGGCTCTCCAGTTAGAACTAATAATGAGGCACTTATTTGACTTCCTTTGCAACATGGAGGTCACTGGTCTTTCAACACTTACCCTTGGTTTGTACACGACAATATTTCTCCCTCGGTATATCATATTCCATGCTTGTTGGTTCAATGGGGTTTTGCATTTGCATCTTGAAAGAATATGTTCCTTTTTTTTACCGTTTTGGGTCGATATTTGTATTTCTATATGTATGCAATAATTTACCATGTTGGGTCGAGTTATGTATTTCTATATTCCATATACCCACTCTTTGTTATGTCGATAAAGCATTGAATGGATTGTTGTGTAAGTTTTCCATGTCTCGTTTCTATTATTACGACACTGCGTTTCCCTATCTCATTCTATTATAATGATATTATGTTTCTAGGGTCCCTTACACAGTCCAACACCCTACCCGGGTTCTATGATTCCTTTAAAATATATCGGTATTCCAGACAGTAAACCTCCGAGCTTCTCTCAGTTAATTCGTGGTTGGAAACCCTAAACCCTTGTAATTTTTGATTTGGTTTTGGGTTTGTACAGAGACGTAGCCCGAAATTATTTTAAACATAGCTTACTATATAAGCATTGTTGTTTGGAATCTCATTGTATAAATGATAGCTTATTATTTAATAGGCAATGTTTTATTTAAACTTGTTGATTTGTCCCATACCGATCCTTTCATTCAATCACAATCATGTTTAACTTACATTCTGTAAATTAATAATTACCCTATAATTTTATGAGGTAAAAAATAATTACCATGTAACAACCCTCTATTACGCCTAAGAAAAAGAGAATCACAAAAGGTAAATTTTTTATTTATTAATAAATAAACATTATAACAAGATAAAAAAAAATGCCTACTCAACAACATCATAATCAAAATAAGTACCAGTTACTCATCATGGAATCACTAATGACACATTCAACACGTCAATGAAGGATAGTGACACATAAAAATAAATAACATAGCAGGTTAGCACATCATAATTATATTGAAACAATTTACAAAAACATTCAATCAGATAATGAATATAAAATGACTACCCGCCCAACCCACCTTGGAATGTCAGGACCTCTAGGAAACATAAGAAATGATCAATCCCAGGTTCCAGTTTGTTTTAACCATTTAAGGTCTCAGGGTTGGTGACTGTTCTATGGAACAAGGAGGTGTCTACATCCCACTAACATATAGTTCCAATCATCAACCATATCAATCCATCAATCATATTCTTCAATTAATCAGGGCACAAGGGTAACCATCATCATTATTAATCATGTGTCAACATTTAAATATTTGCTAGGCGCAAGAGTAAACAATTTTACAACATTCATATGTCAACTGATGCAGGTGCTCACTACACCTGCTCACGGGATCGTTCAATCAGTTCATGAGCTGAACTGGCTCATTTGATTCCCTTCTGAAATCTCTAATGAAACCTGATCCATGGGTCCTTCTATTCACCAACACTACTCTTATTGCATTCAACCGTGAGTTTCCCTGACTCAGTTTCAGGTTTTAGGATTCTCTGATCCCTGATGTCATGAGAACCACTCTCTCTGTGATCTCCCGATCACCGAATCCCCGAAGTGACGAAACACCTCCATCAACGACTAGCCCTTGGGGCTAAGTCTTGGCACACACGACCTCTTCACATATGATTGCGACTCTATTTTGGGGTTTCGCTACCAAAGAACTCAACCTTCTTTCCTCTAGACCCCCGAAATACCGATATGCGAATGTCGATTGGCAATTTCCCGGTCCTCTCCTCCTTCACGATTTAGGACTTTCAAATGCCGAAAAACATGGACTTCTTGTCCATGGGATCTCCGATCTTTTGAATCCCGATATCCCGATTCTCCGATGTGACGTCAGCTAGGCCCACAATAAAACTTTTAACCCTTTCTCTATTCCTAGTGCCTAGATCTCCAAAATGGATGATCACGTGACATGCGTCCTCCCACAAATGGATGGCTTAGATCAAACCTCGTTGTTTCGGGGTTTCTAATTTCGAACGACCAAACTCACATCCTCGAGATCTCCGATATCCCGAGTGTCAATATCCCAATTAGTTGCTCTTGTCGAGACTTTCACCTCATCTTTTCATGAAGGCTTAACCCTCATGCAATTCTCGACAGATCTGACGGCTATCGGGTTCTTTGCAAGATCTGACAATTCAGACCTCGTCTACCCTGGGTGCTTCTCCTGCTCATTGCTAGACGTAGGAAAACTTCAGTAGTCCAGATCTTCCAATTGAATCCGATGGAAACTGTGCTCCTTCAAGCTTCTGCTGGTCCTTCCTAGACTTGGAAGAACTTCAAGTGTCTCAAAGGCCTCAACCCTTGCTCCGTTTCTGCGAGCTTCTCAACTTTAAGCCTTGTTTACGTTCTCCACAATGTTATTCCTCCTGAGATTTGTTCCTTTCAAATCCTTGAAGGATTCTATGACTTCTGCACCTCTGCAGAGCCTTCACATACAAACAAAGTGCTATCCATCCTAAGCTTTCATGTAGCTTCGACCTCCAAGGAAACTCGGTTCTTCTTTCCTTTTCTCCCTCAGATGAAGAATTTGGATGCTCTCCCAGCTCTCCTTTACTCAAGCAACCTTTTGCTGAGCCTATCAGAGTGTTCAACAACCCTGTGAAGATCCCTCATTGGACTCTTCCTTCAGAATACAGAACTCAAAGAATTCTCTTCTCCTGTGCCTGTCTACACAATGCCTCAATGCCCACCTAGCAGAGCGTCAAGAATACTCAATGATTCTGATTTCTTAAGAACTCATAGCAGAGTTCTTCCTCTGTGCACTCCTTGCACTGGCTCAATGCCCGCTTGGCAGATATTTATAGAAATTCTCAGGGTTTTTGTCTACAACTGTGTTTTTCTCCACTGCCTTGCCTCCAAGGTGTTCAACAACCTTGAGGTATTCCTCCTGAGCTGTTGAATTTAGTTCTTGTGCCGCAACACGTCTTTTTCTGAATCCCATAGTATTCATAAGTGCTTCAATGCACTGGTATTCAAAGACTGCAGTACTCTGTCACACCCTCCTGGCATGAAACCTCAGAGACCTTCACCTGAAATCAAACATACTCCTGCAAATGAAAACCTACAACATACATCTACAACATACATTCATATTATATGAATAACACTCACAGACATTCATTTAACACATAGTCATGCAGGAAAAATTGCTATTTGTATTAAATATGGCAAACGCCTATATTTACAAGGTGTTCCTGAGCACGGCCTATAACAAGGTCTCAGATCCTCCTCTTCTTCTCTCTACTCGCAGACTCTATATCAACTTTCTACCCTCAACTAACTCCCAAAGAGATACAATTGATCATGTTACATGAGGAGGCTCTTCGAGCTCTTCCCTCCAAATCTACCTACCCTATTCAATTACATTGAATGGGTTGTCTAGTCCTCTATTCGAATCTAGATATACATAATACAAATATTAAAGGCCTACTTATCTACAGCCTGCACAAAGGCACGACTTCATAGCTCAACAGCTTAAACATTTAATTACATTCAATTCTAAATCAAAATGATCATGACGCCTTTCTTCATCACGCGATTTTGAATTTGCTAATGTGGTTGGTTGGCTGACCGACTGACGTGGAGAGATGCTCCTGTATCATACTCCTCAGCTGAAAAATTCATGAATCCTGCTCATGAGATTCCCATATGAGTTGTTGAAATCCTCCTGGATCCCAAATCATCCTTTGGAGCTGTTCATCAGATTCATTTCTCTGCTACTGTTGCTTCTGCTACTTCTGCATTACTTCTCTTCCCCTTCTGTTCAGCTTCTCCTTGCTGACAGTTTCTGTTAACCATAACATCAACTCTTTGATCTCCTTGATCACTTCGTCCAGCTGCTCCAATGGCTAGCCATGTTCATGCAGTTTCCTCAGCTGCAAATGTTTTTGGCACATGGGCAGATCATCGTGATCTCCCATGCCTTCTTCATCAGCTTCCAACTTCACCTATTGGATGTGCACACTTTGCACTTTCACCCTTCTCTCCAGGGCTTCAATTTGTTCATATAGATCAGCCAAACTAATGCTATATGTTTCTTCTTCTGCTGCTGCAAACTTCCATGTTGCAGTCTTTTTAGTCTCCTGGCTGAAAATATTGAGCCATTCCTCAGAAGGCTCATCATCCTCTCCTACTTCTTCTGATGTCAGCTTCAGTGCTACAGATTTCTCAGCTTCCTGGCTGAAAACATTGAGACACTCCTCAGAATGATCATTTTCCTCTCCTACTTGGGCAACTTCAGATATCTACTCCGATTCTTTTGTGACAGTTCTATCTAGTTGTCCCTCTATTGTTGTTGCATCTGCAAAACAGATTTTGCCTCCTCCTGGGCAAGTGGTAGGAATATCTCGATTCCCCCAATCATTATAAGGCTCCTCAGATCAGCCTCTCAGATGGTGAAAGTTTTTAACTTGTCATCATCTTCATTCACATGGCTTGGAAAACCACATGAATCTTCATTCTCTGTCAGCTGCATCTGCTGATCTAAATCCACCTCTGAGCTCACCTGCTCTGTTAGCTCCTCAGGATGATTCCAACTCACTTCTGAGTTCATGAGACCCTCATATAGCCTCATCTTCTCATCCCTGCCCACCTGTCTATATGGGATGCTTCTACTACCCTCCTGGCAGTCTTCGAGATCCTGCAGCGACCTCATACCATTGCCCAGCTGGAAATGTGAAATTCCTTGACTTTCCTCATGATAGTCTGTGAGATCTTTAGCCAATCTCAACTCCTTTCCCACCTAGAAATATGGAATTTCCTCAGGTCTGTTGAGGTTTTCAGTATGCATCAACCATCCTTTTAACAGCCTACGCTGTCTTCTAGCCATCAAATCCTTGACTGACCATTTTACCTTTGGCTTCTTCATGGTCCATTCATATACCCATCTCGGCTTGGTATTTTGTTGCATCTGCAATGCAATCTCTTCCATTCTTTCCCTGATGTTGGCAAGTTCTCTCCCCCTTTCGGCTATGCTGATCAGCTCTGGGCTTTTCCTTTCAGCAGACCTATGGCCTTCAGTAGCCACGTTGTTGTCTCTGTATGTCCTCCTGGAAAATCTGTTGCTCTCACTCTGCATCCTGAGTGTCTCCGCTTCTCCCTACAATCCTGCTGACTATCTTCTTGATTGTTGCCTACCTGCAAACAACCATCACAGAGTCTTCAACAAACCTGTCTCCCTTAGCCTTGTCCTACTCTGATACCACTTGATGCAGGCGCTCACTACACCCGCTCACAGGATCGTTCAATCAGTTCATGAGCCGAAGTGGATCATTTGATTCCCTTCTAAAATATATAATGAAACCCGATCTACAGGTCCTTCTATTCACCCACACTGCTCTTCTTGAATTCAGCCGTGAGCTTCCCTGACTCAGTTTCAGGTTTTTGGATTCTCTGATCCCCAATGTCACGAGAACCACTGTCTCCGTGATCTCCCAATCAATGAATCCCCAAAGTGTCGAAACACCTCCATCAGTGACTAGCCCTCGGGGCAAAGTATTGGCCCACACAACCTCTTCACATATGACTGTGACTCTATTTCAGGGTTTTTCTACCAAAGCACTCAACCTCATGTCCTCTTCATCCCCGAAATACCGATATGCAAAATGTTGATTGGAAATTTCCCGATCCTCTCCTCCTTCATGGTTTCGGACTTTCAAATGATAAAAAACATGGACTTCTTGTCCATGGGATCTTCGATCTTCTGAATCCCGATATCCCAATTCTCTGATGTGACGTCAACTAGGCCCACAATGGAACTTTTTTCCCTTTCTCTATTCCTAGTGCCCGGATCTCCAAAATGGATGATCATGTGACACGCGTCCTCCCACAAATGAACAACTCAGATCAAACCTCATCATTTCGGGGTTTCTGATGTCGAATGACCAAACTCACATCCTCGAGATCTCCGATATCCTGAGTGTTGATATCCCAATTAGCTTCTCTCGTCGAGACTTTCACCTCAGCTTTTCATGAAGGCTTAACCCTCATGCAATTATCAAACGATCTGATGGTTGTCGGGTTCTTCGCAAGATCTGACGGTTCAGACCTCGTCTGCCCTGGGCGCTTCTTCTGCTCGTTGTTGGACGTAGGAAAACTTCAGCGGTCCAGATTTTTCGACTGGATCCGACAGCGACTGTGCTCCTCTGAGCTTATGATGGTCCTTCCTAGACTTGGAAGAACTTGAAGTGTCTCAAAGTCCTCAACCCTTGCTCCATTTCTACGAACTTCTCAACTTTAAGCCTCACTTACGTTCTCCACGACATTATTCCTCCTGAGCTTTATTCCTTTTGAATCCTTAAAGGATTCTATGACTTCTACACCTCTGCAGAGCCTTCACATAGACACAAAGTGTTATTTGTCCTAATCTTTTATGTAGCTTCGACCTCTAAGGAAACTCAGTTATTATTTCCTTTTCTCCCTCAGATGGAGAATTTGGATGCCCTCCCAGCTCTCCTTTACTCAATAAACCTCTTGTTGATCCTATCAGGGTGTTTGACAACCCTATGAAGATCCCTCAGTGGAGTCTTCCTTCAGAATACAGAACTCAAAGAATTCTCTTCTCCTGTGCCTGTCTGCACAATGCCTCAATGCCCATCTGGCAGAGCATCAAGAATCCTCAATGATTCTGACTTCTTAAGAACCCACAACAAAGTTCTTCCTCTGTGCACTCCTTGCACTAGCTCAATGCCCGCTTGGCAGAGCTTTACAAAAATTCTTAGGGTTTCTGTCTACAACTGTGTTTTTCTCCACAGCCTTGCCTCCAAGGTGTTCAACAACCTTGAGGTCTTCCTCCTGAGTTTTTGACTTTAGTTCTTGTGCCGCATCATGTCTTTGTCTGAATCCTGTAGTATTCAGAAGTGCTTCAGTGCACTGGTATTCAGAGACCGCAGTACTCTGTCACGCCCTCCTGGCATGAAACCTCAAAGACCTTCACCTGAAATCAAACATACTCCTGCAAATGCAAACCTACAACATACATCTATAGCATACATTCATATCATATGAAGAGAACTCATAGACATTCATTTAACACATAGTCATGCAGGAAAAACTGCTATTTGTATTAAATATGGCCAATGCCTGTATTTACAAGGTGTTCCTGAGCACGGCCTGTAACAAGGTCTTGGCTCCTCCTCTTCTTCTCTCTACTCGTAGACTCTATCTCAACGTTCTACCCTCAACTAACTCCCAAAGAGATACAATTGATCTTTTTACATGAGGAGGCTCTTCAAGCTCTTCCCTCCAAATCTACCTACCCTATTCAATTACATTGAATGGGTTGACTAGTCCACTATCCGGATCTAGATCTCCACCATACAAATATTAAAGGCCTTCTTATCTACAGCCTACGCAAAGGCATGGCTTCCCAGCTCAACAACTTAAACATTTAATTACATTCAATTCTAAATCAAAATGAGGGCGACGGCTCTTTTCATCACACGATTTTGAATTCGCTAACGTGGCTAACTGGTTGACCAGATGATGTGGAGAGATGCTCCTGCATCATCAACTCAAGTAATGGCGCAAGATTAATTAGCATCTACTCATGACGCAAGAAAGATCGACTTTAAAATTAAATATGCAAGAGAAATATTATGAAGAAATCACATGCCCACTTAAATTAAGGTGTGCAAGTAAATTTTATTACTAAACTCATCATGCATCACCATTAATGAAATGTGTGCGAGTAATCAATGCTAAAACATGGCACATCCATCATTATTCCAATGTGCATGCAATCCAATTATTAAATTACAACATAATCAATGGCGCAAGTAATTATCAATTAAATTATGGAGCAAACAAAATAATCAATAAATCCTAATCATCATTTAATCAAGCCGCAATGTAGTCAACACAAAATTCATCACTTATTCCATGGAACATGAGAAGTATAATATCAATAACTATCATTCTTTACAATAATTTTTCATTACACAAGAAGTAAATAACTAAAACAAACATTCATTACATTTAATTTCATGGTGCACTAGAAATCTAACCACTTGAGTAACCATGCATAACATTAATCGATGCACGCAATCAAATTATTCACATAATCAATCATCGAGAGTAAATATTCAATTCACAATGGAAATAATTGATCAATCTTTTATTCATTCGTATTTTTAGTGGAGAAAGAGACAACACTTTACATCACCAATAGCACATCATATAAAAAATCATGGCGCAAAGAACCTCTGAAACATCCAGAAAAGTTTGACTACAATAACATGATCAATTAAATGATGCAATTACCACCTAGGAACATTCTAACTATAGTCGAACTGAAATTACATATATCAATAAAACATGCAATCACCATCAACCTTATTCATGGAGCGAAAGGGTAATCACATTGAATATTGTTTTTTTCGGGCGCCAAAGTATCCACACGCAAGTTCATCCACAAAATGTATTATATCAAGGTGCAAGATAAATTTAATTTAATTCATGGAACAACGAAATTAAAGGAATGTCTCAACAATACATTAAAAGGGTGACACAAAAAATAAAATAATAGGAGATACTGCACCACCAACCTTCCCATGCAAAAAATAAGTAAATAATGTATGCTTTGACAATCCTATTCTAAGTTGACAAAATCATCATTTCAAGCCTTGGTCAATACGGATTTGTAACAACATTAAGGGGGGCCTTGTTAGCAATAAAAATAGAAACCGCCCTTCCTAAGAATGATGAGTGCCCCCAAAATAAAAAAATGTAGAGGTAAATCATCTGAGTAAAATAGTAAACAAACAATGAGAATTAATGGAAAAAACATGTTGAGCACTGCAGTGTAATCCGTTGTGTAAAAGACATAAAAATCGTTCAACAAGGAGTGTAATTTGTGATGTAATACATGGGAAATTCTGCTAAGTTATTTGGAAACATGCAGAGATACAATGAAAGAATTTCCTTTGGCAAGAAAGAGGTCGCAGCTCCCCAAGGTCTCTAATATGCAGAGTCAAAGGGCCACTATAAATCACTAGGCAGAGGGAGATTTACTCAACGCAAAAAAAGAGGGTCAATTTGCATGTTTGTTCCCCAATGTTGGCATGTATTAATACACCCAAAAATGCAGAGGGATAACAGTGTAAAGTAGATTACCCATTTTTTGTTGAGTGAACGTTTTTATCAAAACGTTGGGGGAGTAAACGAACTTGCTGAGTGAATTTAAAAAGACCCGGAGAATAATATCTTAGATATTTTGAAAACGCGGAGTCATGTGAGTAAAATCGTTGTGCAAGGAGATGACTAATGGATTGGAAATGAACAAGATAACCTCACCTAAAGGATGATTTTAGGGGCTAAATTTCTCTCATGGGCTAATTTTCCATGTTTTTCCCCAAAAGACTATTTTCCATTCTAAAAATGATTCTCCCAAATTCTATAGGATAAAATTATTTTACCTTAAAAATCGCCAAAATGTTATACAAACTCTATAAAATCCTTAGAAATTTGAATAATTTTACAAAAATATCACCAAACATTTATAGTTGGCATATGAAGGATTAGTAAGATTCGCCAAGTTTTCTACATTTTAAAATAAATTTCCATCCTTAAAATCATTCGTGCTTGCCTTACCACCAAGTGGTTGTGCAATTGGATGACTGGTAGAATAAAACTATAATTTTGGGTGAATTCCCCACAGTGGATATTCAATGCAATATGAGCCTATGCTTTTATAATTGTTGAGTGTATAAATGCTGAGTAAAAAGTAGAATGATGGGAGAAATCATTTTGGGAGTAGAGAAAAATTTTTTTGGGTGAAGGTGACATAAAAACAAAGATGTAACCAATGATCCAGAGCTTGGGATTCGCGAGGGAGGAAATGAATTAGATAAGAAATGATCAGCCCATTAAAAATTTAGTGCGAGGGTTTTTCCAAGGAGAATAACAACACAGACAAAGGATTAACTTACTTACATAATTTTACGGAACAATGTAGACCAATACCATTTAAATTTCAAGGTTTGGGTTTCGCCAGTGGGAAAGCAAATAAATAAGCAAGGTGAAAGAATAAGCCTGGGACATTTTCTCATAGAGAAACATAGAATATAAATGACGGGATCACTATAGCTACATAATTAACTTAAATATCAATTAATTAAACCATCAATAGAATTACCCCAACAATATTTATACAATAGAACTAAAATACATTTTAATTTGAATCTTAATGAGTTTAACTCAGTTTAGGATTACTGTAACCAAAGGAGAAGAATCTGAATTTGTTATTCCGCACTTGCGCTCCCTCCTATCTTCCACTTGCTAAACGTGAATACCTAATCGATACCTCCCAACCAACGCTAGGGGTACTCTTCTTCCCCCTTTTCCCAGCGAGCTGCAAAGGTGCCACACAAAAACACAACCAAAAAAATATAGCTCCTAGCTTTCCTAGCAAGGTCAAGCTACCACTCTCTCTCTCGAGCTGGGTATCCCAACTCTCACAAGTAAAATCAATCAAATAAATTCTGAAAGCATAAATTTATGCATACTAGTCATGATCCATTCCTCTTCTCAGCCATATCTTTTATATAATGTTTCTTAGTGAGCACTTCTCATTTGCACATTTAATTTGTTTTTTAAAAATTAATTAGGAATTACTCCCCCCGTACACTTATCACTCGTTCCATTAGTTGCACCAATAAATTCACCATTTATTTTAATTAAATGTCAATTTCCCTCAACCATCCTAAAAGCGCTCCTAAAATTACTCATATTTGTCTCTTTATTCCCTCTATTTCCCTTTTAATGACCGACGCCTTTCTGAAACTTAGTTGGATTTGATTTAGGAAAGTTCTTTAGTTAGACTAGACAAGATTCCTTTCTATGATTCCACATTCCCTTTCACATTTATTTCCTTTCTTATCTTAGTTCCAATTTGTTATTATTTTGCACATATTTATATAATTAAATCTTTAGATATAAATTTTTACTCTTTCAATTCCTAACTTGATTTTTCTTCATCCCCCACCATTTATTAAATTCATAATTTAATTTTTTTTAGTATTCTTACCCACTTAAACTTATGCTCAAATTTTTAAACTAGGGTTAGAGTTTTTAAGGGGATTTTATAATTAATAAAATGTACTCATTTAATATTTATTTTAAGTCTAACAATGTCTAAATGAAAATTGTTTTCTAGGCACCTAGGTTCATTGACTCACTTTTATTAAAATCACGATGTGCCCTTCAAGACGCACTTTGTGCTCCAAGGGTGCCACTCACCTTTACTCAAGTTTTATTTATGCAATTATCCCTTCGAGATGTAGTACGTTTTCCAAGAGTTCCACTCACCTTTCACTGATTTTGGTAGTTGTCCAACCCTTGGAGTTAGTACTCCGTGAGGTGACCTTGTGAGAAACTAAAGGCCTCTAAGGAATAATGACTTGTAGAGAAACTCACATGGTGCCATCTTAAAGGTACCTTGATAATGGTTGTGGTATGAAAACTATACCAGTGGAAATAACTCTTTCGAACATTTCTATTGGTCTAACACATACCCACGCAACATATCTTCAAAATTTTATTTTTTCCATAGGTATTCTCGTCTTTCTCAGGGTGATATGTTGTAATAAAGTTCAGTTGTGTTCCTAAGGCTTCTTGGTAACTAGTCAAAAATCGTCTAGTAAACATTGATCCTCTATCAGACATGATCCTCTTAGGCACGCCATGAAATATCAAAATCTTGTTGATAAAAATCTAGCTTTGTCTGGCACCTAATACGTCGTACATAAAGGGATAAAATGTGCACTCTTCATCAAAGTGTGAACTACCACGAAAATTGAGTCATGCCTCCTTGTCGTCAACGACAACCCCACAATAAATTCCATTGAAATGACCTCCCATTTTGATTCTTAAATAGTGTATGGCTATAGTAATCTTGCACATCTGTCATCAATAGCTCCTTGATCCTTCGAAAGGATTCTGTGCATTTCTGGGTCCATACCAACTTCTTGTTTCTCTTCTGCAATTTTGTGATTGGATTTGATATCTTTGAATAACCTTCCAAGAATCATCGTTAATATCCAGCTAAACCCATGAAGCTACGTAATTATGGTATGTTTGTTGACACAATTGTTACACATTATTTTCGGCATCCCTATGATCGTTAATGATGTAAACCTATATGTTTCCTTCAGAGGGGTCAGTGGCCTGAGTTCCTAAAGAAGGAAGGCAGAAGAACTTTTCCTGAGAGAAGTTGCTTTTTCCTATGTAAAAACCTTATAAAAAGGGAAGTTCGCAAGTTTCTATATAGGTAGGGTGCGAGAATGACCCATTCTCGCAGGTTGCACTATAGCCAGGGTGCGAGGTGTTCGCGGGTTGCTCTATAGCCAGGGTGCGAGGTGTTCGCAGGTTTCTCTATAGCCAGGGTGCGAGAATGACCCATTCTTGCAGGTTGCACTATAGCTAGGGTGCGAGAATTCCATCACGTGGGAAAAATGAGCGTTTTAGAGAATCTTCTAGAAGGGGAAGCTTGTACGGTGAGTTGGCATCCGAATGGTTTGTATCTTACTTGCTTTCATGATTTAGTGGGATCATCCTAACCTCCTCACCTTATCTTCTTCAACTTATAAAAGGAGAGGAGTTCTCATGGAGAAAGTTAGCTTGAGCTTGGGTTAGCTTTGTTGGTTCATGAGCTTGTTCTTTGGCTTGGTTAGAGTGGCTTTGAGATTTGCTTTATCAAGATAGATTGTGAGTAGCTATCAGATCTATGGTTTCAGAATCCTTGGAGAAAGAAGTGTGTGGGGAACGAAGGATAGTTGGAAGAGACCTTACGACATCAAGGCCATGGTTGTAATCTCTCTTTCACTTTTAATATAATACAGTAATATGTTTCTTTCCCATAAAGTTAGATCTACTTTATTACATAATTCCTTGATCATATGTATAGATTAACTATTGGATATATTATTTTCTTTCACATTGGTTGGTTTGTGTTGTTTTGATCTTGACTGCACAAGAGCACTGGGGAGAAGCAAGGAACAACAGAGACCAAGGAAGCGATTACAAGGTACATATCTTCTTCTCACTTCCAATTTAATTCAATAGTTAGATCTAGGGAAAGCGGTATATTCTGTCTTGTTTTGTTCTAAATCCAGGTGGATCTAGGGAGATCGGTTTCTGTCCGCACTTACGGATTTATCCAATAAAAAAATTGGTGACTCCACTGGGGAACAGATTGTTTCCTAGTTAGTCTAGTTTCCCTTGCTTTGATTGCTTGTTTTATGGTATCTGAGTCTGTGTGAGCTCTATCAAGACTCTCTGGATCTGAAAGTTCTCTTAGAAATCTTGTCCTTTTTCCAAATTTTGCTTGTTTATAACCATTCTCACACTGCACTCGTTAGTAGCCTGCGAGAATCACTTGAGTTCGCACCCTGGTGTTCAGTCCAATGCGAACACCTCGCAGTCAACCTATGTCCATCCTGCGAGAATCCTTGATTCTCGCACTGTTATACACTGCTAGCCTGCGAACTCACCTGTGAAAATTTTGGATTAAGTCTTCTGATACCCAGTTTTTCTTTGAACAACTGGATTGAACTTTTAAAGCTTATATTGATCTGTTTACAGTATACTTGACATTCTTTGAGTTTCTTATAGCCATTTTTGCTTTGTTTTTTTTTGAAGGATTAGTATCCTGTTTTGAGTGTCTTTCAATTACAAAGCGTGTGTTTTCTTTAGAATTGTTTAGGGAAAGATCAGATTTCTTCTGAATACTTCGCTTTAAAAGAAAACTTTTAGTTTGGGTTTCGTTGTTTTAAGAACGTTCATTATTGCTTTTAGTGAAATTTCTGAAACAAAAGGATTTAATTTCTTGCTTTATATTAGATTGGGGGCTTCCTTGCATTTAAAGCAGAGAAATTGCATGATCGATATTGATGAGTTTAATATATTTTGGGACATTGTGCATATGGGAATGATAAATGTTTTCTCCTTCTCGTAGCATAGCTTTCATCGAAATGAAACGATTCCATCTTCATATCTTTGCATAATTTTCGAGTCGATCAAAACACCATATTGTCCACACCATCTTCCTTTTAAGTAACAACAGCCATAAAATAAAGCGCTTATAAAAATTGATTAGACATTTTTATCTTTTCTAGTAGCAAACCTACATTAGATTAGTTGTAGTGCTTTGGAATAGGTGTGAAAGATAACTTTCCAAAGCTGCAAACAAACATAGTATCTTGTGATAGGGAGCGTTAAATCCATTTGCAACATATTGTCCTGGGAAGCCCTTCTCACACAAGGGTCAAGCACTAGGTCACATTGATGTTGGCAGAGTTAATTACCCTGATCTGTAGACATTAGTGTAGAGATTGCACGTATTACGGGGGTCACTCGGAGGTATACCCACAATGATGAGTGGACGCATGTTGAGTTGATTTTGGGCTAGATACCCTGCCCTTTCGTGTGGATCGGACTGTCGACTGTCCCCCCAGGATTTATTGTTGTTGTTGGTAACCTTAGTGGCCTATATTTCTAGGTTCTTTACACGAGGTGACTCTGAAGGGGCAAGTCTTCACGGTACCTGGAATCGACGTTGGACCAACTCACTCGGGCTCCTTGGAGGGTATACCCACGATTATGTGTGAGAGCTTGCACCAGGGTGTAAGTCCATTAAGCAGGTCGTCAACGTAACTTTTCCACCTGCTCTATCTCGGCCCCTTCTTACTTTGTTCCTGCAACGTTGGATTTCATCACCAACTAGTGCGTTCATTGTGAGAAGTTTTTGTTTGTTTGTTTGCTTCCTAGATTTTTAGCGTGTGTTGCTTGTTTTCCCTAGTGGACTCTATATTGGATTTTTGTTTTTCATGGCATCAGTTCCCGAAATGACCAATGAAGTAACCTCTGCTCCAGGGGAACCTTTTGTTTTTCCTTCTTACGGAAACATTGGTCCTCCTCACATCGCTACTTTGAGCCTTCCAAGTCTCACAATTGGATTGTCGGTGTGGTTGTTTTCCACTCAGGTAATCCCAAATGTAGTAAGTGCTTCAGTCGTAAGAACTTCCCCCCAAGAACATCAACCTCATGTTGATCCTTCACCATCTTCACCAGAAAGGTCTTCTTCACCTTCTTTGTTTGCAAGGTCGCTTTCCGTTCCATCTTCTTCATCGAGCGAAAGTTCTGAAGCTAGTAACTCGGTAAATAAGAAGAAGAAGAAAAGGAAGAATAAGAAGAAGAAAGATAAACAAGGGTTCCAAACCTCCAACCACTGTCAAACATGTTGGAAAACAACCAGTTATTGTTAATCGTGCTGGGAGTGTTGATGATGCCAAGATCACCCAAACACCTCGTAAGCCCAAGTACCCTTCCAGGATTTGTAAGGGTAGTCATATTCTTAAGGATTGCCCTGGTCTATCCAAGGTTATAGAAGCATGGTCTACACATCCTCGCCAACCCATGTCGTCAGCCTCTGAACAACATGTTGATGACTTCTCATCGACTAGTCATGATACCGTTGGGAAGAAGAAAAGTAGAGTCAAGTTCCCGTGCATGTTATGCAAAGGGAGTCATATCACTCACCTTTGTTCTCATATGGATGAAGCCTCAAAATTCCTGGAAGACATGACTGTTTCACAGCCTCAACTTCCAGCTGATTATCGCAAGCTTTCTCTCAACCCACCTATAGTTGATGGAATGATCAATCCGACCCATTCGTCGGTCAGTCCGGTTGATCAAATGGTCAATCTGGTCACGTCTTTGGATAAGCCAGTAGACCAAGTGGTTGATCTGATCCCATCCTTGGTCAGCTCCACTCTCCTGTTAGAGAGTGTAACCCGAGCGGTCGATCTGTTTCCACCTGTCGAACCCATTCTCCCCTTGGAGAATGAAACCCCAGTGGTTGATCTGATCTCTCCGTTGGTCGATCCTACTCTCCCGCTCGAGAGTAAACCCGATACTGCCCATGCTTTTCTCATTGATACATCCAATTCCGTTTCAGGGGGTCTTCCTCCTTCTCCCGTGGAACCCCCTCCAAGTAATGAGGCCACCCATTTTGATTGGGGTGTGCTAACTGGACCTCATCTTCCCTCTTACATTCCTTTCCAGATTACAGTACAGGTTTGTGGTCGGGAC
>JZKD02S0291564.1:194325-205043 GCA_000966675.3 Picea glauca | reverse complement strand
CTCATTATTGGATAATAATTCTACATTGATATAACATTTGAAGAAAAAGGATTATAATTACACAATTATTGATTCACCCCCCCTCTCAGTAATCCAACATATTCATCCTCTAGCATCCTCAATTATATGGAGGGTAAGGCCATAGATTCTATGGAAGGTAGGAGGCATGTGATTAATAAAAGAGTCTAGAGGGTAGGGAAATATTTGCCAATGAATAAATCAATGTTAGGCCTGGTTCCCTGAAGAGAAGAAGAGATTGAGGGAAGAAAACCAGGACAGAGTTACTCGGTTACTGCTAAACTCTCGTGACCATTCAATAGATACTCATTGTAGATTATTTCTTGGTTACACATTTGATTCCAAGATTCAATAATGAAGGGGTATGTTACTTGCATGCATTGGATACCTTGTCATTGCTAGGATGAGCTCGCAGATATTTAAACTGTTTCATGTGCATAAAAGAAAAGACTCACACAAAGTCGTATCCCATTCTATATTCTAGTTGAATTTATATATTTTGTGTTATCGTTTACCTTTGTTAGAGCTCACCATGTATTGAATAATCATTCTTTGTTTAATTAATTTGTTACAATAACAGGTCTTCTCTTGTATACACTCTTTGAAATAAAACTTGTAGAATTTGTTAAATTTGCTAGCCTACCTGTGTCATAAAGGGACTCTATTTATAATGATTATCTCACGGTATTTTAGCCATATTTAAGATATTTAATACCTATTTAGAAAGTACTATTATATGGTTATTATAAGTCGTTTATGTGGGTATCCGTCTTGATTTATTAATCCTTTCACTTTATCAATTAAAATACTACAAGTTATCAAGATTTTTGTTCTTAAATGAAAGACTTACTTATGTTAGTACTTGCACGATTGGTAATATTTTCACAAGTATATACATTGATGATGGGTCCCTTTTGTCTTGCGAGGGAACCCATCAGGTGAACAACGCACCCACTTCCCTCCTATGTCTTGGATTGGTGGCTTTGCAAGTTTGCGAGGATGCTTCTCCTAGCATCAAAACCCAAGTTAAGTAATTTAAATTCTTTACTTTGTTGAAATTTTAGTAATTTCATACTTTAATAATTTACTAAATATCATTTATATACTTTTTACAGGTTTGGGAGGCACCCCATACACTTGGAGAGGCACTCCTCCTTTCCATAAAAGGTATTCGGGTTCCGTCTTCTTCCATGAGTCCTTGTGAGAATTCACAGACATTTTTATGTAGTTCATTTATATTTATATTCACATAGATAGAGAGTTTTGTTTTAGAAACACAAAAGGTTGTGGAACTCTTGGGTCCTATGGTTACCCAACTATAATGTTTGGATAATGACCTATTGACTCTAATAGTTACTTTTGCAAGACAACATGAGGTCTACTGTATCGAGAATCTTTCTCGGTAATAGATGTAAACAAAATATGTACTTGAACTTTTATTCTTTCCTCCTATTCACACCATGATAGTATCACAATAACAATACAATATGATTTTCTTTATTTTCGGAAGTAATTGATTATGTACAGATCCAAATAGTAATAAAAAATATATCTTTATTGGCCAATAGGAATATACACATAGTTTGTTATTTATTTCTATATGCATGCTTATATATATAGTCAAATATATATATCACATTCAGATAAACATTATTACCAATATCATTCTACTGTAGCAAGCCATAAAATATAGCATGGATATACAGTCTCTTTAAACAGATTTCACTTACGTGTATACAAGCAAAACATATTCCTAATAGATAACAACCATAGATATAACATCAATAATGAAATTTATAGTTGAGATATATATCTGAATAGGTTGGTATTGGAAACAAAAAGGAACAACCACATTCCACCCAACCGTAGAACAGAGCAACCACAATTACTTGTCCTGATCACCCCCTAGCTTGACCATGAGTCCATAAGGGAAAATTGAATTATCTTCCTCCAATATAGTCACCATCAGTAGATTAGAATATTCCTTTCCTCACACTATAAGTGCTCATAACAACAAACAATTCTCAATCCTTTCACCAACATAGTAAGAAGTGTCATGCCTCCCACATATGTTGTATATATTCTTGAGCCTAGGTCTTTCATTCCTTTCCCTCCTTGGGGAATTATCAACTTTACAAATCCTTTATTTTTAGGGGCTAATAGTGGTCAAATTAAACTTCTTCCACTTGTAAAAATCATCCCTGAAGTAACTCAAACATGTTCCCCATTCATGTAGTCATGGTCAGATATTTTTAACATGGTTGTTCCATTTGTCTTCCAACATTAATTTTATTAAAAGTTTGTCTCATACATGTGTCAAATAAAAGAGGACAGTTGGTCAAGTCAAATATTTTCCCAAGAGTCATCAAATAATTAATTACAAAATCCAAAATTCCAAATTCACATTTTCCATAAATGGAAAATAATTTCCAAATTTAAATTTTCCAAAAATGGAAATTTATTTCAAAGTTAAACATATAATTAATTTTCTAAATTTTGAGGGTATTACATCCTCTTCCCCTTAAGTACAACATTTTCCTCAGTGTTCATTCTTGTCTCAGAATATGGTTGGATAAGATTCCATCATATCTTCTTCCAATTCCCAAGTGGCCTCCTTAGGACTAAAGTGTTTCCATTGCACCTTTACCTGGGCGATGGCTCTATTCCATAGTATTGTTTCTTTCATGTCCAGAATGCATAGAGGTTCTTCTTGGAAATTGCCTTCTGGTTCCACCTGCACCATGTTCGAATCAATTATGTGAGTAGGATCATGAATATACCTTTTTAGTAATGAAACATGAAAAACATTATTAACTTTTAGATTTGCAGAAAGTTCTAGTTGATACGCCACAGGTCCGATTCAAGTTAAAATATCGAAGGGGACACAAAACCTTTGTGCCAACTTTGAGAAACTTCCTAGATTTTGAGAATTCCTTCTTTATTTGACTTTTATATATACATGTTCTCCAATTTAAAAGTCTTGATGTCTTCTTTTTAAATCTGCATAACTTTTCTGTAGGTCCTGGGCCTCTTTTAAATTTTGTTGTACTATTTTTACCATCCTCTCCATCTCATGGAGCATTTTTGGTCCCACCATAATCTTGTCAAATGGATTATCCCAGCTAATCAGGATTGCGCATTTCCTTATGTATAATGCTTCGAAGGGTCTCATCTTAGTTGATGTCTGATAACCATTATTGTAAGTAAATTCAACTAAGTGTAGGTACTCATCCCACTTAGTTTTCTTCGTTCTTACATACATTCTCAACATGTCTTCTATAATATGGTTTGTTCTTTTTGTTTTCCCATCAATTTGAGGATGGTAGCTTGTGCTGAAATTCAAGTTAGTATCCAATCCTTCAAACAATTCCTTCCAACAATTTGATGTAAATTTGACATCTCTGTCGGAAATCACCATCTTAGGAATTCCATGCAATCTAAATATTTCTTTCATAAAAAAATTAGCGATATTAATCTCTTTATGAGTATATTTGATAGGCATAAAATGTGCATATTTTTTTAGTTTATCAACCACTACCATAATCGAGTGATTTTGTCTTTGAGTCTTAGGAAAACCTGTGATGAAGTCCATCGAGATAATCTCCCATTTCCATTCTGGTATAGGAAGAGGTTGTAACAAACCTGCTGGATGATGATGTTCAACCTTTACCTATTGACAATCTAATAATTTAGACAAATATTCAGTTGTTTCATTCTTAATGTTAGGCCAGTAAAACAATTTTCTTAAGGTTGTTATTTTTCTCTGGTATCCTGGGTGACCATAATACATATTTTTGTGCAGTTCATCAAGAATTGTTGTCTTTAAATCAACATAATTAAGTACATACAGCCTTTATTTTAACCTTGACAGTCCATTTTTATCTAAACTCAAATCTTTTATGTTTAGTATTTATGCATTTCCTTGCAATTTTGTTGTTTTTTTAATGTAATTTTCATCATTACTGCTTGCAGATATTATTCTTTGCTTGATATCGTTTTCTTATTTGCTGATACTTATTTCATAGAGTCCATTAGTCCCCCGACTTAGTGCATCCATAACATTTTTTTCCTTACCTTTTATGTGTCATACCTCAAAATCAAATTCTCTTAAAAAGGCCAGCCATCTTGATTTCCTTGCGTTGAGATCTAGTTGACTGAACAAATACTTTACACCATTGTTGTCGGTTAATAACAAAACAATTATTCCCATTAATTAATGTCGCCAAATTTTAAATGCATGAATTACCACTGCTAATTCTAAATCATGAGTCACATAATTTCGTTCATGTTCTTTCATTTTACATGATTCATAAAAGATGACATGTTTGTGTTGTGTGAGTACTGCTCCTAATCCTTATTTTCTTGCATGCATAGAAACTATAAAATATTTATCGGGATCCTCTACCTTTTGGATAGGTGTTGTAGTTAACAATATTTTTAGTTTATCAAAGTTGTCCTGACACTTTTTTGACGAAGTAAATTGTATTCCCTTTTTTTGTAGTGAGGTAATCGGATATGCGATCTTGGAAAATCCTTCAATAAATCTCTGGTAATAACTGGTAATTCCCATAAATGATCTAATGTATGATACATCCTTAGGGATAGACCATTCCATAATGGATTTTATCTTTTCTAGATCAACAACAATACCATCTTCGTATATTACGTGTCCTAAGTACTGTATCTTCCTTTGGTAGAAGTTGCACTTATCAAACTTAGCATATAGCTTATGCTCCCTTAAAATATGCAATACTATTTTTAGATGTTCTTCCTATTAGGGATGATTTTAAGGATGGAAATCTATTTTAAAATGTAGAAACCTTGGCGAATCTTACTAATCCTTCATATGCCAACTATAAATTATTGGTGATATTTTTGTAAAAGTATTTAAATTTCTAAGGATTTTATCTAGTTTTTATAAAATTTTGGCGATTTTTAAGGTAAAATAGTTTTATCCTATAGAATTTGGGCGAATCATTTTTAAAATAGCGAATCTCGTTTTTGGAAAAACCATGGAAAATTATCCCATGAGAGAAATTTATCCCCTAAAATCACCCCGACTTCCTATTCTTCTTATGTTTTCGAGTAAATTAGAATACCATCGATAAAAGTCAGCACAAATTTATCCAGATATTGGTTGAATATACTATTCATCAAGCACATAAATGTGGTTGGTGTGTTAGTAAGACCGAATGGGATTAAAACAAACTCATAGTGTCCATAACATGTTCTAAAAATTGTTTTATTTATATCTTCATCCTTTATTATGACTTGTTGGTAACCAGACCTTAAATCTACTTTAGAAAATATCCTTTCTCCTCCAACTTGGTCAATTAGGTCATTAATTATGGGTAAGGGATACTTATTCTTAATCATCAATTTATTCAGTTTTCGATAGTCAATACATAGTGTCAAAGTCCCATCTTTCTTCTTAACGAATAAAAATGGTGCTCCCCAAGTCCAAACACTTGGTTTGATATATTCCTTATCTAGTAGTTCTTGTAACTAGATTTTCATTTATGTTAATTCAGGTAGGCTCATTCTATAAGGTGCATTAGATACCGGGGAAGATCTAGGTAGTAGACCGGTAGATAAATCTATCTCTCTCCTTGGAGGTAGTTATGGTATTTCATCTACAAATAAATCTTTGAACCCACGTAGGACTGTAAAGTATTCTAAACTTGGTTTACTTTTTTCTCTTAGGATGTTAGTTACTTGTACAACATAAATTTGGAAACCTTTGTTCATGCATTTCTTAAATTGCATCGCTTATATTTTCCTAACATAAACTGGTTTTCTAATTCCTTGTGTTGTTCTAAATATGTTATTTTCATCTATGTGCACAAACAACTTTTTGTAGCAATTTAATATCACTTTTCGTTTCTCTAACCAGTCCATTCCAATGATTATATTGTAAGATACAAAAGGTAAAATGTTCATATTTAACTTTGTACTTTGACCATCTATGCTTAGTTCACAATCATAAATCAAATCTGTTACTTTTATTTTGGTCCCTATTGCTAACTGCACTAACCAGGACTTAGCATGCTTTACTTTCTTTAGCTTGTTCAATTCAACTAAACAGGGAGCAATATAACTCTAACTAGATCTTAGGTCAATTAGTATAAATAAATTGTGGGAATGAATTCTACCTTCAAGTTCCACAATAGTGGATTGATGATATTCTTGTCTTGCATCCAAAGATGCATTGGTTTGATGCATGTGTCTACCAATATATCCAACCGTCGAAGCCTCTTGAAGGTTATGTATTGAAGTTCTTGTTGTGGGGTTTAAGCGTGAAAAAATTCTCATCAAGTGAGGTACTCCACTTTCCCAAAACTTCAATTGTAACATCTACGACCACCCAGGTCAGGCCATGCTACTCCAGAAAAAACTTTCATTCTATTCTCAACATAATGTAACATACCCATCATCCAACTGAGCTATGCCACATAAATTTTTCGAACTGCATGCAAATAAAACATATACACACAGAAATCTTGCGGAAATTTATATATAAAATGTAAACAAACAAATACATTATGCAAATGCACGGATTCATACTCAAATAACAATAAACATATACATGCATCATATACAGAAAATACCCATAAATATAAAGACAGTTATAAACAACACATAGGATAAACACATAAATAATAATGCAGCATGTAATTTCTCACACAATTGACACTTATCTTGGTAAGAATATCACCAACTGTGTGCAAACCTTCCATGAACCTCCCAAACTTACACCACACTGCTCATCACTCTCAGTAGTGGGTCACCCCCGAGTTGGGACTAAAATCCACCTGGGTAAAGGGATTCCTAACCAGGCTAACGAATCATAGAAAAGAGGAAAGACTTTGTCACAAGTGCCAACTAAAACAAACAGCCTACAGTCCCTCATTCCCCATATTCCTGTCCCACCCCAAGAAGTGTGCCCCTTCTCTACTCAACAGTCCTTCGACTGCCCCACTTCCTTTCCAAGCTTCAACAACAGGCCAGACAGGAAGTCTCAGATCCTTGTAGTTGTAGTTTATCACCTTTGGAAATCAATTCCTAGCAATTCTGTCACCTTGAGAGATTTCTCACGGACCTGACAACCCGCATATTCAATATCCCATGGGCCTAACAACCCGCTTCTTCAGTCCATCTCCCAATCTAACCAGGTACACAAACATGTATGTGTACGGATACAGGTTCAGGTATAGTGATAGGAAGGTACAGAGGACAACTGACTAAGTGAGTGAATGATCATAGAATGATTGAATGGATGAATGAATGATGTAAGGAATGGGAAAATTAACTAAGTCCAAACTATATGTATGCATGTCCCCAACTTCACACTTGTCATGTTGGGAGCTACTTTGGCCCACTTGTCTGCAACCTCAAAACTCAGGATAAAAAAATTATCCATACTTTATAATTTAACGAATATTAATATAATATTCCTTTTTGGTTTAAGCTCCCTAGCTTATCCCTTTTCTTAAATTTTATCCCCCCCTTTCCCTAAATAGTGGAGTTTAGTTCCCCATACTTTTTTATCGTTGTCATTCTGTGCGCAACGATGTATTTTATATTAATGATGAGACATGTACAAAAATAGGCTCAATGGCCTTTAGCATCTAGGATCTCTGTCCTAATACAAAACATAAGTATCCTATCTTATAATAATTGGCTCACCGACCTATAAAACAAAACATATACACAAAGGCTCCCTGTCCTCGAAATCACGCGAACTTAAGTTGTTGTGTGTGGTATCCTGGAATGTACACACTTCATCATTTTAGTGTGAATTACATGCACACACTATGCCATGAAAGGTGCATACAAAAATGATATTTAACAACTCACCAACTTAAGTACATTTTCATTTACATTCACAATTGGGTTCGACCTAGGGGTATTACATCAATGGTTCTCTGGGACTGTCCCCAACCTTCTTCACTTCCAGGTTAGATGGTCTATTCCCCCCTGGGAATTCTGTGTATTTTAATGGTAATCTTTCCTTTGGAAACATTTCTCCATGTTATGGAAAGGGGCTCATTGAAATCCTTTCTTACGTTGATTCAATATGTCATGTTTCTTGTCTTTCCATGCCTTCGTAATTTCAGATTTTCATTTGTATTGATCATAGCACATACGAGCATTTATAAAGAATTCATTTAAATACTTGGGATTGTAAAATTCAATTATTTCCTTATATGATTGTGGTAGACAGCGCAAGAACCTTTGTATCTTTACCTTGTCTACTTTGATGTATGGTACAAACCTCAAAAAATATAGAAATTTATTTATCAGATCATCCATGGGCATTTGTCCTAGTTGCAATTAATAAAATTCCTTAGTTTTTCTTTCATAATAAATTTATGATAAGTAATTCTTCTTGAAATACTTTTTAAAATATTACCATTCCGTTCATTTTTCTTTCAATCTCTTGGTTAATTTCAAGTCTTTCCACTAGATACTATCTTTTCCTTTTAAGTTGTAAATGACCATTTTGTCTTTCATATTACTAGAGTAGTTATAAATCTCGAAGTATTTATTTATATCTAGTAACCATGCTTCAATCTCCTCTCTAATATTGTATTCTCCATCAAAGGTGAAGGCTTTTATTTTCTTGAATTCACCTTCCAGGTGGTCCACTTGTTTTCTTTTCCTTCCTATAGATGCTTTTTTATCTGTCATGTGTGTGTCTTGGGAAGAACTATCTTCTTTTTATGTTTCGTGACCAGAGATCTTAGAGAAATTTTTGTTGACCTCTTCCTCATTTTCATTATCTTTTGGACTCTTCTTTGTTACTATATTTCGTAGCAACATTTCTTTTATTTGTTGATGGTCTTCCTATGCTTTCTTCAGTTTCTCGTTATCCTCTTTAAACGCTTATAATTCCATGAAATGTTTTTTCATTGTTTCCAAAACTTGGGTGGCTTAACTTTCTTCACTTTTATGCCTTGGGTATCTAGTAATCTCTTGATTTGGATTCCCTTCAAGTATGTTTCCTTCTTCATTTTGTGCTGACATTTTCACAATAGACAAATTATTTTTCTATTTGTAATAGTAAATGTGTTTGTTATATTTTTTTCAAGAAAAAAAAAATGGTGTTTCCCTGAGGTCTAAGCATTGTAACCTACAACTATGATACTATATGTAATGTACCCCAAATTTCACAGATAACAATGTTTTTTAAAATGGAACAATATCTTCTAAAATGCACGACAAATGTCGGGACACAATGAATAATTAAATCTTAATCCATTTAATGTATATCTATACCTGGCAAGGTACCATTGTCATAAATCCTTATAAAAGGTTTGCAAGGGATCTCAAGATCCATACACCATTTTCCACTAGGCATTTTTACAAGCATTATCAATGTAATTGTTAATATAATAATGGTTAGGCCTGTCAAGGTCCATAGCCTAGGCCTAACCTGTGAAACCCACTCATATAAGTCCTAGTTATATTACTAAACCATATCACAAGGAACTTATATAATACCAACCTATACACCATACTCTAACTATAACTGAAGTAATCCATACTTGACCACTAGTGTGCATTGAAAAAGGGCCTAGGTCCTAACTACCAATTCCTAAATTTTTCTCTAGGTGTTTGGGTGAGGTTCCAAAGTGTTTCTATATGTTGAATTAAACTTAGAATTAAATAAATATAGTTGAATCTTTGTTTCCATATAACCCTGGTCTGCATCAACCATAACTTCTGGTATGTACACAATTTGAGAAGCATTAACGAACTGACCATGGGACAGTCGAATCCTAGCCTTGGGAATTAAGTTGGTCGTAGCAATTAATGGTGGTAGGTCACCTTGGTTTCCAAGTCTGACATTTTTGCAAGGAAGATCCACTACGAGATTTCCACATTGACTTACTTAACATGGCAGGGAGAGGTTGGAATACCCTCCATCCTTCTCCACTATTAGGAGGCATGCGGTGCCATTACCCTTCACATTTGTTTCATTCAATTTTGTTTCTCTATGTTTTTCTCCACGATAATAGGTTTAAGTGATTGTGGTAGCATGGTAGTCACGGGATGAACATTGTCTTTGATAATATTCTCGGCTCTCTGGTTAGGATTGATAGTGAGGAACTTAGTCTCTTTCCTTTGCAACATGTAAAGACCCTAATGGGATATATGCTTAAAGATTATAAAGTAAAATTAATTAAAGAAATTAATTATGGTTAACTGAGTAATAGTTCAAATTACAGATCACATTTAATGACCTGTGAAATAAAATTAATAGATCAATGAAAAATGATATAAAAATGGTGGCRTATGCAGAAAGGGATAACCATGGATCCCGAGGAGATAAAACATTAACTCATGACGAAGGACGGAGGACGCAGGGTGGTTGGAGGAGTAACCGCTTGAGTCGGTCAGGAGAAATAAGGGAGGGGAGGAGGGGGATGTGCTCACCATTCGACGGGAGGGGACGGAATGGATGATGTGGACTGTTGTATTGGCTATGAGCCTGTGTTATTTTGTGGACTGTTGTATTGGTTGTGAGCCTGTGTTATTTTGTGGATTGTTGGCTTGCTGTGAGCAAGGAACAGAGTGTTTTGGACTGTGACTTATGATCAGGGGAGGCACTGAGTTGCTGGAGGTTTTGGGCATGGAAGGCCAAGATATCTGTAGATATCCTGGAGCTAGGTAGTTTTCCTAGTTGGCAGGGAGGA
>JZKD02S0291564.1:175224-194315 GCA_000966675.3 Picea glauca | reverse complement strand
GTGTATATATGAATATTCATTAACTAAACTACAACTGTGTAAAATAAAATTGTTAAACCGGATAATTGTGATGAAAGAATTTCTTAAACAATTGATTAATTGTCGTCTTTTATAATAGACTAGTCTTGCTGACTGGATTGAATGAATACATAACTTATTAAAGAATGACAGTTGATTATTAGTACATGCACGAGGTTTTCATGTACTAGCTACACATGCATTTCTTGTGCATATACACTAGTATGTATGAGTTTTCTTGACTTACTGATATTGTCAGTTACTTATTGTGAATGTGTGAACCATACTCTTTTCCTTTATACCATCAAATACCTTAAACTCAGGGACAAAGTTTCTTGAAGGGTGGGTGTATGTAATGACCCTAATGGGATACATGCTTAAAGATTATAAATTAAAATTAATTAAAGAAATTAATTATGGTTAACTGAGTAATAGTTCAAATTACAGATCACATTTAATGACCTGTGAAATAAAATTAATAGATCAATGAAAAATGATATAAAAATGGTGGCGTATGCAGAAAGGGATAGCCATGGATCCCGAGGAGATAAAACATTAACTCATGACGAAGGACGGAGGATGCAGGGTGGTTGGAGGAGTAACTGCTTGAGTCGGTCGAGAGGAATAAGGGAGGGGAGGAGAGGGATTTGCGCACCATTCGACGGGAGGGGACAAAATGGATGTTGTGGATTGTTGTATTGGGTGTGAGCCTGTGTTATTTTGTGGATTGTTGTATTGGCTATGAGCCTGTGTTATTTTGTGGACTGTTGGCTTGCTGTGAGCAAGGAACAAAGTGTTTTGGACTGTGACTTATGATCAGAGGAGGCACTGAGTTGCTGGAGGTTTTGGGCATGGAGGGCCAGGATATCCGTAGATATCCTAGAGCTAGGTAGTTTTCCTAGTTGGCAGGGAGGATAGTAGTTTTGGGCAGCTATTTTCCTGTTTGTGGCAGGATTGATCTGTGTAGCAGGGAGCAGAAATGCAGCATCAAGGCACAGTGGCAAAAACAATTAGCATCAGAACTAGGTACTTTGTTAAGTTATGTATTTATTTCTTTCCGTCATGAATTCAGTATTTATTAATAAATCTAAGTTACTGAAGTTGCTATTATGAGAATCACTATTATGCTAAGAAGTTACTGTTTCCGATTACTTTCATAAAATGTTTAGGAAACTTAAATGATGTTTAGAATTATATGGGAATTACACAACATGGAGGTCACTGGTCTTTAAACACTTATCCTCAACTTGTACATGATAAGATTCCTCCCTCAGGATATCATATTCCATGCTTTTTGGTTCAATGGGGTTCTTAATTTGTGTCTAGAAATAATATGTTCCTCTTTTTTACCATCTTGGGTTGAGCTTTGTATTTCTATATGTATGCAATAATTTACCATGTTGGGCTGATCTCTCTATATATATATTCCATATACCCACTCTCTGTTACGTTGATACTGCATTGAAGGGGTCGCAGTGTAATTTTTCCATGTCCTATTTCTATTATTATGATATTGTGTTTCCCTATCTCATTCTATTATAATGATAATGTGTTTCTAAGGTCCCTTACACATTCCAACTCCCTTCCTGGGTTCTTTGATTCTTTTCAAATCTACAAATACCCATTGTATATCCTTGCTTGGTTAAACATTACAATTCCCGAATTCAATAATGAAGGGGAATGTTGCTTGCATGCATTAGATACCTTGTCACTGTTGGGCTGATATTGCAAATATTTAAACTGTTTCATGTGCATAAAAGAAAAGACTCACACAGAGTCGTATCACATTTTATCTTCTAGTTGAATTTATATTTGTTGTGTTATAGTTTACCTTTGTTAGAGATCACCGTGTATTAAATAATCATTCTTTTTTTAATTAATTTGTTACAGTAACGGGTCTTCTCTTGTATACACTCTTTTAAATAAAACTAGTAGAATTTGTTAAATTCACGTTCTTACCTGTGTCATAAAGGGACTTTGTTTATAATGATTATCCCATGGTATTTTAGCCATCTGTAAGATATTTAATCCCTCTTTCCAAAGTAATATTCTTTGGTTATTAAATATTGTTTCTTTCGG
Organism: Picea glauca; assembly: GCA_000966675.3. Taxonomy (NCBI): domain Eukaryota; kingdom Viridiplantae; phylum Streptophyta; class Pinopsida; order Pinales; family Pinaceae; genus Picea; species Picea glauca. The sequence goes on along the minus strand of JZKD02S0291564.1, from coordinate 192,218 downwards.
TATCCATCTTTCTTTCTTAATCCTTTCACTTTATCAATTTAAATCCTAGAGGTTATCAAGATTTATGTTCTTAAATGAAATATTTACTTATGTTACTAGTTGCGCAATTGATAATATTTTCACAAGTATATACACTGATGATGGGTCCCTTTTGTCTTGCAAGGGAACCCATCAGGTGAACAAGGAACCCACTTCCCTCCTCTGTCTTGGATTGGAAACTTCGCAAGTTGGCGAGGATGCTTCTTTTAGCATCAAAACCCAGGTTAAGTAATTCAAATTCTTTACTTTGTTGCAGTTTTAGTAATTTTGTACTTTAATAGTTTACTAAATATCATTTATCTATTTGTTACAAGTTTAGGAGGCACCCCATACACTTGGAGAGGAACTCAACCTTTCCATAAAAGATATTCAGGTTCCATCTTCTTCCACCAGTCCTTGCGATAATTCACGGATAGTTTTATGTAGTCTGTTTATATTTAGATTCACTTAGATAGAGAGTTCTCTTTTAGAAACACGAAAGGTTGTGGAACACAAAAGGTTGTAAATAAAATATGCATTTGGACTTTTATTCTTTCCACCTATTCTCACCATGATAGTAGCACAATAACAATACAATATGATTTTCTTTATTTTTTATAGTAATCGATTATGTACAGATCCAAACAGTAATAAAAAATAGATCTTTATTGGCCAATAGGAATATACACATAGTTTTATATTTATTTATATATGCATGCCTATATATATAGTCAAATATATATATATATATATATATAACAATCACATTCAGATAAAAATTATTACCAATATCATTATATTGTAGCAAGACATAAAATATAACATGGCTATACAGTCTCTTTAAAGAGATTTCACTTATGTGTATATAATCCAAACATATTCCTGACAGATAAAAACCATATATATAAAATCAATAATGAAATTCATAGCTGAGATACATATCTGAGTAAGTTGGTGCTGGAAAACAAAAGGAACATCCACGTTCCACCCAATCGTAGAACGAAACAACCACAATTACTTGTCCTCATCACCCCCTAGCCTGACCATGAGTCCATAAGGGAGAACTGAATTATCCTACTCACCTATAGTCACCATCAAAAAATCAGAATATGCCTTGCCTGACACTACAAGTGCTCATAACAACAAACAATTCTCAATCCTTTCCCCAACATACTAAGAATTGTCCTGCCTCCCACATATGTTGTATATATTCTTGTGCCTATGTCATTCATTCCTTTCCCTCCTTGGGGAAATTCACATCTTTACAAATCCCTGATTTGTAGGGGCTAGTAGTGGTCAAATTCAACTTCTTCCACTTGTAAAAATCATCCCTAAGGTAACTCAAACTCGTTCCCCACTCATGGAGTCATGGTGAGCTATTTTTAACCTCATTGTTCCATTTGTCTTCCAAAATTAATTTTATTAAAATTTTGTCTCATACATGTGTCCAATAAAAGATGAGAGTTGTGAAATTCAAATATTTTCCCAATAGTCATCAAATAATTAATTACAAAATCCAAAATTCGAAATTCATATTTTCCATAAATGGCAAATAATTTTCAAATCCAAATTTTCCAAAAACAGAAATTTATTTCAAAATTCAACGTAGAATTAATTTTCAAAAATTTGAGGATATTACAGTACTTATCAAAAAGAACATTGAACATTGGAAGTTGGGTGGGGCTTTGAACTAGGAATATACAAAATTTATGAGTGTAAGCAAGTGCACCATTAACTAAGCCATCTTCAACCCACAAGTTACATGTCAACATGACACGTTGACCAGGGAATAACAAGACCTCACATTCTAATTGATCATCATCAACACTATCAGTTTCATATTGTCTTGTACGCTCAGCTATAGATCGTACAATTAGAGAATTTAATGATTTTAGCATTTTCCTATTATGCTAGGTGACCAAGTCATTTGTTGGGAACAAATGAATTACTAAATTAAATAAACTCCTCTCCATAGGAGGAAACTTGTATCGACCCATGAAATAAGAAGATACCAATCATCAATAATGGGTTCCACATTTTTTATGTTAGTGAAGAATCATTGAAAAGAGGATTTCTTTGGATGATTTCCTTGTTTTCAAAATATTGTATCCAAACTGACAACAACGTTGAATTGTTTCCACAAAACTTTCCCTATTTGATTTCCTTCATATAATGGGTTATCATTCATAGAAGTCAATCAACCAAGGTAACCCACAAGAATTATGGATATACCACCAAAAGGACATGATTTTTTCTTAGGAAAATCTTCTCGTAATTGATAATCTATCTGTATGAAAAACCTTTGTTACACATCAAAATTCCTCACTTCAACAGTGTCGCAATTTTGTCACAAGTGTCACATTCTCTTTCAATAAGTGTCACATCATGAAACACACCATGAAAACACTTGATACAGCCTCTAAAACATGTTAGAAGAAGAATCCCCATCATTTGACAGTCAGAACAAATGTTTTCCTGGGGAATTGTTCACTCTTGGAAAAGTAGCGCTCCCCTGCCTATACATAAGGAGCGATAGTGTTCCTTGTCCATCTTACAGGGAGAATTGTAGTGATATGTTTCTCATTCTAAGGTATTATTGAGTTGGTTGATGAAATATTAGGAGAAATCCCATTTTCTTCTAGAGACAATTATGGATGGATCAAGTTGGTTTGGCTCGAATCTAACTCCAAGGTTGCATCTAAGGGAGATACCAAAACTATTGGAGCCATATCCTCAACTAATTCCAAATACACCCAAGGTAGTTGAGCATATAAAATCCTATAAATGGAGGCATTCCCATGGTAAACAGGAGGAGAAAATTAGCAAAGGCATTGTTATTTTGATTGTGGATCTTTTCAGCAAGGGTTGGATGAGAAGGACTTGGAGAGGTTGTTGCAACATCATCTAAAGATTGAAAGTTTCTTCTTGAAGTTCTCATATAACATACTTGGTCTATTTCCTTCAAGTATGTGCTTTCATGTGCTTGTCTATTGTTCCTCCAATCTTTGTAGATGAATTTGTTTGATCTAATCTTATAGAGTAGGAGTTCTTTGTTTCTCTTTGTTTCATATTGCATTGCAAGTATCAAATTGTGATAAGGAGTTTAGATATCAATCTTGGATTGGAAGAAACGAGGAAAAACTTTGAAACTATGTGCATCACACTTTTTCTCCCTCTCTCTCTTTCTAATTAGTTAAAATAAATTCAAAAGGATGTTGGTGTCCACTTGTGTTTTCTTCTCTTGGTGGAAGGGTCTGTAATCCAAGGGAAATTTCACCTATCCGCAGGGGAATATTTCCGTAACAGAAATTGGCAACTCCACTAGGTAATTAATTTTCAGTTTGTTCCTTCCTTAGCTTGTCCATGACCTTTGTCTATATTTAGATCATATTTGTTGATTTAATATGTCTTTACATATTGTTTTCTTTTCTAAGTTGTCTCACAGAGCCTCTCACTTAATTTTCCTGGGTTATTGAGATTTTTTATCCTTTTTCTCAAACTTTCCCTAGAAATAGAAACCCCCTAGAGTTCAAGTCAGAGAATTTTTACATTATTAATACTCCTCTAGAGTCTACTAGGGATCGCTACAATGCTCTGGTGCTTTGGTTACCAAAGCGCCGATTTTCCTTTCCTTGGGAAATTTGCAGACTTTCTTGCTTGCTCGGTATAGTATTTGGATCTCTTTCTCTAAATCTGATCTTATTATTTCTGGTCTTGTCTTATGTTTGATTCAAACTTGCTAATTTTCATTATTTTAAGTCCTTATTGAGTTTGTGTTTCCTTATTGCAAAATAGACCGTGTTTTCTCAGAATTGGTTTCTTTTTTCCACTCTTCTCGATTATCTGATTGATTGGAGGTTTTCGTAGGGAAGATCATTGATAAAAAATCTATTGTTTTATTTATCCTTGATCCCTTACTCAATTCCTAAAGACTATAAAGCATGCCTTTTGGTTTCTTAGTGTTTTTCCTTGAGTGAATAGTTTGGTAGTTGTTTTTCTTTCGGTTTCTTATTTACTATTGAGAGTGTCTTTGTTTGCGTGTTGTTTGCTTAATACTTTTCAAATCATGGTAGTGAACTTTTTTCATTATTAGTGAAAGAGTGAAGCATTAGACGAACATATTAGTAGTTTACATTCACAATCAAACAAAGAAGTATTTGTATGCATTGGTTTTTGATATTAAAAAGGTTTTCTTTATATTTTGGCAATCATCTAAATTCTTGTTTGATAACAAGATAGCATAATATTTTGCATTCTTCGGTGTTTGTTAGTGAAAAAAATAGAAACTTTTCTCCTTAACGTAGCTAGAATTTCATTGAAAATAGAGTTTGCATAAAATTTGTTTTACCTTTTTGTGGATTCGAGTCTCAAACATCATCATTTTCATATCATTCACCCTTGTGTAACAAACAACCATGCAAATAAACACTAATTAAAATTGAACTAGAAACTTTTAATTTCTTGGATCTTTACACCAACAATAGACTAGGACTAGAGCTTTGGAATAGGATGTGAGAATAACTCTCCAAATAATTTAAGACAAAATCATAATATTTTGATAGGGAGAGAAAATTCAACTTTCGTATAAGAATATTTTGGATCCCCCTTTCACATATGGGTTAAACACGAGGTCGGGCACAAGAGAGAAACAAAGATTATCCCTTTGAGGATTAATCAATCCTAGTAGTATGATCATATATTGGGGGTTCTTATTTAGGATCAATTGTTTTCATTTGGTCTCAGATATTTCTGAATTTTGAACCCATTCGAAGTCCTCTAGAATTTCCTATTCCATTTGTACTCAGTTCTCTTGAAGAATTTCATACTTGATATCCTTCCCATACATTCAGACTCGACTATCGACTATACCTAGCCAAAATTTGACTATGATTTGGTATCCTTAGTATCCATAATATTTAGATTCCTTACACAAGGTGATAGTGAAGGGAATAGTTTGTTGTACCTTGAACAAATGTTGGTCAAAATCACTCGGGCTCCTTGGAGGGTAACCCACGGGTAAAATAGTGAGGGAACTTGCACCAAGGTGTAAGTTTTTTAATCATGTTGCTAACATAACTGGTCCACCTACTCATATCCTATCCCCTTCTCAATTTTATCACACGATGTTGAATTTCATCAGCAACTAGTACTTTCATTGACAAAAGACATTGTTTTGCTTGTTGTTTTTATAGATTTCTTAGTGAATGTTGTTTTTTCTACTTTATTTGTCCTTAAAATTGGTACTATGTCTGATAAAAGTATTCTTAGATCACGTAGGATGTAAGGATTACCTCCAAAAGGCTACAAATCCTTACCTCCTAACTCCCCTAAAGAAACTTACTGTGAAAAGGTAGAGAACCATTCAAACACTGGGAGTGTTTCCACTCCTTTGTTAAACAATTCTGAGAGAGATTTATTTACTGTTCAGGAAGGTTCAACACTTCCTGTAAAACCATCTTCAACAATCATGTATGAACCACTCCTTCTTTGATTGGATTCCTTGGGTAACATTGTAGTAGAAGATTACCCTAGACTATCGTCACAACCATACAATCAACTAGACATGGAACCAATGCAACCAAATCTTAATGAAGAATACACTACCCATGTTTTCTCTACTGAGATGGTATATCCACAACAAACTCTTATTCATCCTATATGGAGAACTCCATCATGTCAGGATCTTTATGAAAAATTTAGTTTCATTCAACCTCTCTTTGACCCTCCACATGCATCTACCAGCACCGATGCAGATACGGGACCGTCGGGTCAGCCTATTAACCTTCCTATCAATCAAACAATAAATCCCTCTACCACTTCTAGATAGGTTAAAAGTGAAATAGGAGTCACATTACCTAGTCATTTGTAAAGTATCATGACAGTTACACCTACTATCCCTCTTCAAGAAATGAATTCATATACTCCATAAAACACTGTTGGGACACCTTCACATCAAAGGATGAAAAATCCTATCACAAAACAAAACCCAACTATGGGACAAACACCTACTAGGGGGAAACCCTTGTTCAGTGGAAATATCCCTACCAGTGGGAAACAGTCCCTCAACACACAAATGTCAACTTGGGGGAAACCATCCCTCAGCACACAAATGTTGACTAGGGGGAAACTTCCTTTCACCAATCAAATCCCATTTGCTACCCAACCGATGACATAGGGACAATTCCAAACTTCATTTACTAGAAAACCGTCACAATCCTAGGGACCACCCCAAGGAGGATTTTTTTATCAACCACATCAGGGAGGATCATCGAACCCCAACCCGCAAGGAGGAATCTAAAATACAAATCCTTCTGGATTACATCCTGTAAATCCCTTGGCCTCGAGTAAGCTAAATAAGAAGTGTATCCTAGTTGCCCAAGGATTTAAGTAGTACTATGACTAGCGAAAACATCTACAACTTGCATACATATTAATAATATTGAACCATTAGTACCAAATATTAAAATTCAAAAACATAAACACAACAAATTTGATATTCAAATGATATTTAACTCTACACATGATACCTGTGATGTAGGTGAATTTTCCATCCTATATGGACATTCCCCGACATGGCATGGTCCCACATTCTATAGAAACAAAATAACATTCAAAATTTGAGGATGTCATGAATTAACGAAATGACTATGGTGAATTTATCAAATGTGACACATAATTGTGTATGGGGTATGCCCAATGAGAAGGATGCCTCTAATGCTACATCGGTGGTGGAGATAGGAACTGATGCATCCATGGGCATAGAGGGTCTTATACATGGACATAAAAACTGCAAAAGAACATACAATACAATATCAATATAAATGCACAAAATACAAAACAAATATACAAAAATTAAGAACATATTGATGGTTAAGATATTAACCTCCTCCATGAAGATATGTTTTCCACTAGCCTCCATATACCCATAGTAGGTTCGCCTGTAGCTCGAGCATCTATGAGGATCACATGGATGACTTCTATGTTCATGTTCCCTCTCCTCACTAAACTCTTATGTGTGGGGTGAAGCTCTGATCCCTATATCAATATCAATAGTCACCTCCTCTCAAGATAGTGCAACAAAGATACCATGATGCACTAGGCTCTGTGTCAATGATGAAATAGCTTGTTGTACCTGTTGCAAGCTCTCTGCAATAGGAGGATGCTGGTATGGGGGTTATGCATTTTCCTGGGGGAATGATAACTAACATGGTATCGTGCCTAACATGATTTCAGTCTTGTACGAGCCCTTGACCCACCCCCTGGAACTCACCCATGTTAAAGTAGTTGACATGGTGACCCAAAATAAATTTCACCCATAATTTTATCAAAAAACATAAGGAAACCTCCATGTTATTGCAAGGAGGTTTATCAAAAACAATATACCACCTATCCATCTAGTTTTGACTAATATGTGGATCGATACATTAGTCAATACAAATGCATTTTTTGGTCAAATTTAGTTCGTTTCCATTTCAAGGATCCCTTAAAATAGACAATAGTTCTTGTTTGTAAATACCCAAGTAATTTACTTGGTTTCTATCTAATCTGGTGTTCTCATACTGAAAAATTGTTTTCTTATACTCAAAAATAGAAGTCAATTCCCCTTGGTCACTTGTAATGGGCCTCACACTGATGCCCAAATAAGTTGCTAAGAAAACTTTGTTTGGTTCTCTGGTTCCTCTTAACTGATCTACAAGTGTTCTTAATGTATCCAACCACTTATCAATTTTTATGTTTAGATTGGGTGGTTGTCACGGGTTGGGGTTTTTCACTCCTTGGTTTGTTAGTGGGTGGTTTACATTGTCATTAGGTTCTATTTTGTAATATACATTGCAGTTTAATATGGAAATTTAATAACTATACTTATGACTAAGGTATTACAAACAACAATGTTATTTTATTCCAACAAAATTATTAACATATTTTTTTGTAAGAAAAAGAAAAACTATGTTTTATCTTTACAATGAACTTGAAAAAAACCTATACAAGATTTGTGAATTGTTGAGAGATTTACATCCAGGTATTAACTATGTGTATTAATTATGTGTAGTGAACCTTTCTAATAAGTCTTCAATGCCATTGGTATTTGCATCCATAACCTATGACTATTTTTTTTTTTCGCAAAACCAAGAAAGGAAATGACAAAAAAATAAACCATACCTTTCTTGTGACGGACACAGTGGCAAGATCCTGGGATTTGCTCCTTTAGTTTTCCTTTTTTATTTCTCAATGAAGGAAATTCATGAGGCGCGTTGTGCAAGCAAGAACAAAATGCACCCGTGGTACTTAAAAAATGGGCACAACAAAAGCACGTCCACGTTATTGCCAATGAACCTATGTGGCAAGCTTGCTAGAGGTTCAGTCGTTGAAAAAACTATAGGATTAGGAACATGTATGAACACACACACGTTTCTTTGAGTGCACATTCCTACCGACCCCCTTGCAACTTTTTTGGCCACCAACTTTGTGCACTCACCCTTATGATTTATAATATTAATGAATTTTCAATGTCTAATAATAGTATTTTCTATATCGACAAAATACAATTTCATTTCAAAGTGAAAATATAAAAAATATGTTGAACATTACAATTTATATTAGTATTGAATTTTAAAATTTAAATAGTTAATTTAAAAGTCATATTATTAATATGTATGGTTATAAATCGAAAAATAATTTATCGATAAAAGGTTAAATACTTGGTAGTATATATATATATATAATTAAATCTAAATGTTAGTACAAATTACATGACCTTCACTCATAATTAGAAGTGTTTTTTGCATATACTGTATAACCTAAAACTATTTTTTTCTCTTGTGGTAAGAGTTGAAAATATTTATTATTGGCTAAGAGATCATCTTCCTTACATGTAAGGAAAATGTTTAATTGCCCAARACCCAAAGACATCTGGGAGGAGAAGAAATGTACCATTTTAAAGACCACCAATGGTGATTTCAGGTGGTGTAGTTTTYTTGGAATAATGGTGATAAATCAACCTGCATTTACAAATAGTAGGCAATGATGACTATTCTCACCACTAATGAAAAACCAAGTTATAATAGTTTTTACCACTTTCGATTTTTGTTTTGGAAAAAAACGATTAAACATGTTTAACAATAAAAAAAAATTATATTATAAGATATTTCAACCTTGGATTTCAATCAACCAATCAAAATTTGAATTACAATCTAAAGTGAGACAAAGATTATTAAAGAAGGTTACAACCAACTATTATATGCTTAGCTTTCCTTTCGCTCATAGTCAAAGGACTTTGGTTGAGGTATTTGAAAGATATGTATATCCAAATCATGAACAAAGGTGGGTTGCAACAGGGATGGAATATAAATATTCAAGCCATGAAGGACAAAGAAGTTCTTTAGGGTTCATCCCTAATTATATCATTTTTCATAGTAAACCCTTTTTTTCTTGAAATGTGTCCTTCATCTTTAAATCACATACATCATCTAAGCAATAGGCCCTACTTCTCCTATCTCCATCCACTAGATCGATTATCCTTAACCTGATTGTCCTAGTAGTATAATCATATCATCGAAGGCTTCAACCAAAAATTAAAACCCTTTATTTTTAGATTAGACCTCCAACAATTTGCATATAGACCATTAGAGGAAAACCTAGAATAAAATTTCATTGTTGATTTTTTGGTTGGTCTCCAAAAACCTAAATCTACAATCAAATTATAGTTAGGATTAAATAACCCAAATCTACAATGATGTTATAGTGATGTATATATATCCAAGCTATGAGGAAGGAAGGGCTAGTAGAGGCTTGGGATATGAATATGAAAACAATGGAGGATGAATAGGTGTGGATATCCAAGCCATGAAAAAGGAAGGGGCGCTAGAGGATTAGGATATTAATATACGAACAATGGAGAATGAAATGGTGCTCTATGGTTCGTCCCTAAGCATGTAATTTTTAGTAGTGAGTCCCTTTCTCTTATAATGTTCCATTCCTCTAAACATTCTAGACATATATAGAGAGATACTCCTGATGGTATTCTCTACATCCACCAGATTGCCTCCCAACTACCATATGAATCTCTTGGTGTAGATTCCCTTGCCCTCATTCTTTCTTATCTTTACATTTCCACTATTCAAATATTGCAGGAAATCAAATCAACAGAGGAAATAAATATGCTTGTGAGAATGAAATATTCCCTTACCAATATCAACAAGACCTACTTCATCTCTAAGGACATTAATCCTAGTTCCATTTGTTCTCTTGTAAAAACACCTAGTTCCATTGAAGGTAATTAGATAATCCATCTAATTTGTCCTCAAACCTTATACAAAAAGTTGTTACTTATTTAATTATTCTTGATGAGAATAAACCAATCAAAATCACAAAAAAACAGTCCCTAACTCTCTTTTTCTCCTTTCAACTTCACTTACAGAACCCTAGGATCTGATACCATGTATATTTTCTATGAAAAAAAAAACTTCACTGAAACCTTTCATCAAACACTTGGCTAAAACACTTGACTTTGCATTTAATCTGAGTTATTAATTAACCAATTACACCACATGAATTTAATGAAGTTGAATCAAACTGAAACTGAAATGAAAGTACCAATCAACCAAGTAGATCCTACTATAAGAAGTTGAAACAATAAATTAGGCATAAGCCAAGGAAAATCCTCATGAACTGTGAGGCGACCCAACTATAGAGAAAATATTTTATTTCAAGTAAAAATTACACTCATTCAATATATACGTATCTCATCATCTAACCAACATTTGTCTTTAGAAACTATATGGATTTTTACTTCTCCCTTTCTATAAATTTTGTACATTGTACGGACTGTCCAAACTAGTTATAAATGCACAAAAAATAGTCTAGAAATGTGTGCTTGCAATCTAAAACTATATGACCCTCATTAAAGATTGTATTAACCTCAATTTGCGTGCTTAAAATCATTGTACAACCCAGAAATAATAAATGTTCCCTCCAACTGTGTATACAACAGTACGACCTAGAAATTAAATGCTCATGTTGTACGACATTCTCTCTTGGAAACCATGGAATTCTCTCTTGGAAAATGTTCTTGAAATACTTCACTTTCTCTACCTTTCTCCAACGCATTAATTGATCCCTCTCTTCAATTAATGACAATGTGACTTCAATAACGTTTTCTCTCCTTCCTTAGATGTCTTTTTTATATTTTTCCTCTTCCCAAAACCCTAACTAACTAATCTCAACTAACTCATCAATGGGTGAGATCAATAATATCTAAAGGCTCACATTAAATGCTCATTTAATAATACACTTTATTATTAAATGCTCACAAATATTTTTGGGACCACCAACTTAGCTTTTCACTTAAGTCATTAAAAAAACATAAAGTCACTTTTATATTATAAAACACTTTAGGAAAGTCAAAATGGTCCCCACCATGTAACACATCACAAAATACAATAATTTGTTTTTATAATTTCAAAATGAATACTTATAATGGTTTATAAATTGTAGCTCACATAAAACTTTCACCAAGTGTTTCCCATATGTCATATAACAAAGATAAGTAAGTGTTTTCCATATCTCGGAAGAACAAAGCTAAGACACTCAAAAGTATTACAATATTTTTAATTAAACTTAACGAAATATATATATTTCTCTTTGTTCTTAAACTTTTACATCAAATTCCACTTTTACATTAAATTCCACATTGATTCTTTATTTCATGAATATTATATTATTTTTTTAAAACGGACACATGTTAACTACTAAACGAATTACACATCTGATTCTCTTTATTTTTAAATTTTTACATTAAAAAGAATATTATTTTTTTATTTAATCAATATAAGGAATTTACATATATTCCAATAGTAAGAGACCTTTAAAACATAATATTTCTTATTTTAAAATAATTAAGATGTAAACTCCAATTTCCTTAATCAAAATGATATTACCAAAATTAATTCTCAATTCTGAAGCAAAACCTAATTTCAAACAATAAAAGTTACTTCTCAATTATAAGAATAAAAGTTAGTGTTGGGTGACGACGACCTCCCCCCTTCTCTCCTGCGAAACAGGGGCCATCGTGACCTCCTGGTCTAGGATCGTTCAAGACATCAAACCGAATGGTTCGTCGGGTTCCTGATGGAACTTTTTTAACTTGACACATGCCCTTTTAAAGTTCCTCGACACCCGCGATGTGGCACCTATGGACCCTCTCCTTTTACTTTTAGCTCTTGCGGCAATGAGCGCTAGCTCTCGAGGCTAGACTTCCTCATTGATGTGACCATGGGCTATGATCATGGGTCCAAATTCCTTCGTGACCCCATGCTTCGGGAATTTCTCGAACTGCTTCCTTCTTTCCCGATTTTCGAATCGGCAAACACTCCTGGACCAGATATACGGTCCTCGTTCCTTTTGCGATCAACGACTACAATCGAATCACTAGTTTCGACTTCGTGAGTCTTTACCTCTCCTGACTATGCTTCTTTTGATTTTGAATTAGTGATGCACTGATCCATTGACACGTATCCTTCCAGTTCCAACAGTCTGGATTTGAAATCTCTCTTTGCAAATTCACGAATACCTTTGTTCGCTCCCACAAACCTTACAAAGTTCTTTCTCCCGAACATCTCAATCTTCTGCCACCTTTCTCCTCCTTGACGATGGATGACTTCTCCATCTTCGGGACTTCAAAAATTCCTCAAATCATTTTCACAGTTACTGCAATTTCACCTTTCAAGACTTAGACTATTCTTGAAGGATCCTTTTTGCACTCATTGCAGAAATCCATGCAACTCTCCTGCGACTTTGCTCGGCTTGAAAACCTCCAAGGTTCTGAGTTCCGCTACGATTTTCTTATTCCCTCCTGGCAGTTTATTGCTCTTCTTTCTGAGCTTGTAAGGTGAACTCACAACACCTTAGATGCACTCCTTTCACTTGGATCAGCTTTTTGACGGCTTCTCCCTCAGCCTTATGGAAAGATTTAAGGCATCTCCTTTCCTTTGTCAACGCACTTCTTGCAAAGCCTTCCTTCACCAGAATGTTCAACAATTCTGGGATTCTCCAACACCTTCACTCGTGTTTCTCCTGTGAATGATCATGCAAGATCTATGCCCTCCTGGTAGAGTATTCCAGAGTGTTCAGTAACTCTAGACTATGCTTCTCTCCACACATTCTTTATTTTCAACGGACTTAACCGCCTTGAAAGTTCTCATTGAGTATGTAAATTAAACTGGTATGCCCTCTTGGAATTTTCTCTTCTAATTCCACAAATTTCAATCACGCACTCCTTGCGTCGGCTTACAGAGTTTCCAATCTCTGTCGCACACTCATTGCACTTATCCTAGAGAACCAAACTTAGCTCAACACACTCTAGGATAGAAAACAATATCTCTATCCCTACAGACGATTTCTAACATTCATCTACAATTCAAATGCATGTAAAATATATTCATAACACAACATCCATTGAACATAAATGTAAAACAGGAAAAAATTTCATTTTCTATTAATGGTGGAATGCCAAATTACAATGGTGGAATATGATCTGTAACTGAGTCCCGACTCTCTGTATTTCTCCTTACAACCTATAATCGACCTATCTATGGCCAACCTTCAACCCCCTATCGTCTAACCTTTACTTTGTAATAATACAAAGATTTATACAAGAGGGGCTCAAATCAGCTTCCCTCGCAAGCTAACTAACAGTGTCAAATCACCATCCATAATGCCTGTCGAAAGGGAAAAATACAATGACGACAATTTCTCTCCAAATCAGATGTAGATCCAATTTTTTGTTAGCCTATTAATAGTGACCTTATCTCCATCTCATACGAAGGCATGACTTTTCGCCTTCCATCTTGCTTTAAATTAATGTCTGGATCAATTAATGCAACAGCTGCGCTAGCCTCTCCTCGGCTGCTTGGTAGGAATATCTCAACTTCTTCAATGATCATAACATCCCTCTAATCTTCCTCCGTCGTTGTGATGAAATTTTCTAACTTATCATCATCTTCATTCAAGAGGTTCATTGTTTTGCGTGAATCTCCATCTGATTGAGTTTTTTTATTCTACCTCCTCTCTATATATCAACGAAATCTCAGTTGAGCTCGTCTCTTCTCCCATGCCCTCCTAGCAATCTGGGATGTCTCTTCTGCCCACCTAGAATTTTATGAGATCCATTGATCTGCTCTCATTGCCCACCTGGAAATCTATGAGACTCTCGCCAGATCTCTTACCCTTATGAACGAGGTTTTCAGCATACCTCAACCACCTATTTAACACCTGTTGTTGCCTTCTGGATAACAACTTATGAAAAGACCATCAGTTTGTCCTCTTCAAAGGCCATTCATACCTCCAGTGTACCTTTGAATCTTGTTGCATATTGAATGCAATATTCTCCATCTCCACTTGCATTTCACAGAGCTCCTTGTCCATCTCTCCCTTACTCTTCTACAAATAGACTTCTCCTCGACCATGCTTATGACCGTTAGTGGCCATATCGCTTTGTCTACAGACCACCTGGCTGGTTATCATCTGTTGCATGCCTTGCAACAACTCCAACAGAGCATCACACTCTGCCTCCCTGGCTTACAAAAATCAATACCGCATCCACTCCTTTGTCTCCTTCTTCACCTTCTATATACAAGAGAAATCAAGCTTTGATCTCCTGGTGTCAAACTATCTCTCTCATATCCTTTTTTCCACACTCTGTAGAAAAAACCAGGCTCTGATCTCTAGGTGTCAGACTAACTCTCTCATCTCCTTTCGTCCACACTCTATAGACGAAATCAGGCTCTTATACCACTCTTGAAGATGACCTCCCCCCTTCTCTCCTACCAAAGAGGGGTCATCGCGAACTCCAGTTCTAGGATCATTCAAGTCATCAAACCGAATGGTTCATTAGGCTCCTGATGTAACTGATTTAACTTGACACGGGCCCTTTTTCAGTTCCTCGGCACTTGCAGACCCTCTCCTTTCAATTTTAGCTCTTGCGCCAAGAAGCACTCTATCTAGAGGCTAGAATTCCTTGTTGATGTGACCACGGGCTATAACCGTGGGTCCAACTTCCTTTGCGACCCCACGCTTAGGGAATTTCATGAACTTCTTCCACCTTTTCCCGATTTCTAAATTGGAAAACACTCCTGGACCAAATATGCGGTCATCATTCCTTTCACGATCAACTACTGTGATTGAATCACGAGTTTGGACTTCGCGAGTCTTCTCCTCTCCCAACTCTGCTTCTTCCGATTGTGAATCAATGATGTGTTGACCCCTTGCCACGTATCCTTCCATTTCCAACAGTCTGGATTTGAAGTCGCTCTTCATGACTTCGCAAAGACCTTTGTTCTCTCCTGCAAACCTTACGAATTATTTTCTCCCGAACCACTCGATATTCTGCCACCTGTCTCCTCCTTGACGATGAATGACTTCTCCATTTTCAGGACTTCAGCAAGTCCTTGACTCCTTTTCACACTTATCTCAATTTCACCTTTTTAGAATTAGATTGTTCTCAAAGGCTCCTTTCTGCACTCCTTGCAGAAATACGTGAAACTCTCCTATGACTTTGCTTGGCTTGAAAACCTTGAAGGTTCCAAGTTCGTCTGTGATTTTCTCGTGCACTCCTGGCAGTTTCTCACTCTGCTTTTTGAACTTGTAAGGTAAACTCACAACACCTTAGGCACAATCCTTGCGCTTGGCTCAGCTCTTCGACGAATTCTCCCTCGACCTTATGGAAAGGTTTAAGGCATCTCCTTTCCTTTGTCGACGAACTTCTTGCAAATCCTTCCTTCACCAGAACGTTTAGCAATTCTGGGATTCTCCAACACCTTCATTCATGTTTCTCTTGTGAATGATCACACAAGCTCTATGCCCTTTTGGCAGAGTATTCTAGACTGTTTAGTAACTTTGGACTATGATTCTCTCCACATAGTCTTTATTTTCAAGGGACTTAACTGCCGTGAAATTTCTCCCTGAGTCTGTAAATTAAAATGGTATGCCCTCCTAGCAGTTTCTCTTCTAACGCCATATAGTTCATTCACGCACTCCTTGCGCTGGCTTACAGATTTTCCAATCTCTATCGTGAAATCCTTGCACTTAGCCTATAGAACCAGACTAAACTCAACACACTCTCATATAGAAAACAATATCTCTATCCTTGAAGACAATTTCTAACATTCATATACTATTTAAATGCATGTAAAAGATATTCATAACACAACATCCATTGAACAGAAATGTAAAACAGGAAAAACTGTCATTTTCTATTAATGGTGGAGTCTGAGTTGCAACTGAGTCTTGTCTCTCTGTATTTCTCCTTACAACCTATAATCAACCTATCTATGGCCAACCTTCAACCCCCTATCGTCTAACCTCTACTTTTCAATAATAGAGAGATTTATACAAGAGGGGCTCAAATCAACTTCCCTCGCAAGCTAACTAAAAAACCTATAATTGACCTATCTATGGCCAACCTTCAACCCCCTATCATCTAACCTCTACTTTGGAATAATACAAATATTTATACAAGAGGAGCTCAAATGAGCTTCCCTCGCAAGCTAACTAATGGTGTCAAACCACCGTCCCTAATTCCTGTCGAAAGGGCAAAATACAATCATGACAATTTCGCTCCAAATCAGATGTAGATCCAATTTATTGTCAGCCTATTAATGGCGACCTTATCTCCAGCTCGTGCGAAGGAATGAATTTTCACCTTCTATCTTGTCTTCAATTAATGACCGGATCATGCCCTCGATTCTGAAGGCAAAAATGAGAGGGCGACACCTCTCCTTCCTTGAATGCACACCACACGTGTTAATTAGCTAATGCATGATGAGATGGAGCGATGCTCCTACATCACAGGGCCTCACAAATGTCACATTTTAATATTATTTTCCTTTAACTATTCCTCTCATTTATCCATATTCCATTATTCCATTATACCGTTTTCATAAATACATTTGGGTTTCACCTTATTATTTTCCACTTTATTC
>JZKD02S0291564.1:144220-166495 GCA_000966675.3 Picea glauca | reverse complement strand
CTCCAAGGGTGCCACTCGCCAACTGGACTGATTGGTAGACATCTATAACCCCTAGAGTCAAGACTCCGCCAGGTGAACTTGTGGGAGACTAAGGGTTCTAAGGAATAAGGCCCCCACCTTATTGCACGCCCCTTAGAATCATCGTGAGCGACTGTCACAGTCTGCCCTCACGGCATCGTGGATCCTCTCGAACTAGGTAATCATTAACCTACAGTTTGAGCCATGAAGGGAGTGCTAGTAGGCGGTGGCAGGGCTGTTGTCCACCCCTCTCCCTCAACCTCTCTRCAAATCGTGTGTGGCCCCTTTACTCCATATGTGAGTCTGGTTGGCAAGCTATCGTCAGCCTGCATCCTCAACAATCATGTCAGAAATATCAACATCAAATCATCAAATCAAATGAAACATCATAGTAAACATATCAACCCAAAGGCACACTCCCTGACTCAGTCCGGAGTCCAAGGGGGTTCCATCGATTCCTCTGCATCCTCAAGGTCAAAAACCCTGCACACTCAATAAAAATGAGTCAATAGCACCTGTCTACATCAAATAGTAACACATCATGTCATATGTCAATCGCATCATAATCAAGTATAAATGGTCTAACATCATAACAGTCCAGATCACTTGCGAGAAAGTGTCCTCAAATAATAAGTTTTCTCAGTGTGCCAAAGCGGGATGTTACATACACCCCCTCTTGGCCTAAACTTCGTCCCGAAGTTTCTTAGTATAATGCCGAAATGAACGTACCACAGTATCATAAGTCTAACTATCAAACAAAAATGGAAACTGTTGGCGCATATCATATGCATCCTCCCAGGTCGCCGAGTGCGGACTATAACTGTCCCACTGGACCTTGACCTGATCTATCGTTCGACGTCATAACTGTTGAACGCGATGATCTAAGATGCAGACCAGCTCATCCATGAGCGCTCCCTCGTCCGATACTTGCAAGGAACTCCGGTCAATCACATGTGTAGGATCACTAATATAATGTCTCAAAACATATACATGAAAAACATCATGCATACGCCTCAAAGAATCAGACAAGGCTAGTCGATAGGCCACGGGCCCCTTTCTCTCCACAATCTCGAAAGGTTCCACGAACCTAGGAGAGAGTTTATCTCCCTTTCCAAACTTGATCGAACTCATATGTGGTTTAACCAGCAAAAAGACTCGATCGCCGACCTCGTAACTACGGTCGACTCTGTGTGCATCGACATAACTCTTATGTCGATCCTACGCTTCTTTAATCCTTTGTCTTATGGTTTGCATCTTCTCTTCCATTTCTTGGATCGCTTCTGGTCCTACCAGGACCCTATCCTCAAGTCGATCCCAACTCAAGCGCGTCCGACACGATCACCCATAAATAAACTCAAAAGGCGCCATCTTTATGGTGCTTTGATTACTGTTGTTGTAAGCGAACTCTACTAGAGGCAAGAATTCCTCCCAACACTTTTTGTTTTGGTCCATCATGTACATGCACAACATGTCTTCCAAGGTTTGGTTTGTTCGTTTGGTCTGCCCGTCGGTCTATGGGTGATACGCAGTACTAAAATTAAGTTGGGTTCCCAATGCCTCTTGGAAACTCGTCGAAAGTCGTCCAGTAAACACTGATCCTCGATCGGATATTATCTTTTCAGGCACGCCATGCAGCCTCACAATCTCACTGATGAAAACTCTCGCTATGTCAGGTGCCTGAAACGTCATACGCACAGGAATAAAGTGAGCACTCTTCGTCAGAGTGTCTACTACTACAAAAATCGAGTCATGTCTCCTTGCCGTCAGTGGCAATCCAACAATAAAATCCATTGAAATAACTTCCCATTTCGATTCCAGAACGGCATGTGGTTGAAGTAAACCTGTCGGGTGTCTAAGTTCAGCCTTTACCTGCTGACACTCCAGACATCTAGCCACAAAGTTGACTATGTCGGCCTTCGTTCCTTTCCAAAAGAATAAGGGTTTAAGGTCTGCACTCATCTTCGTGACTCCTGGGTGAGCCATGTAAACTGCTCTATGAGCCTCACTCAAGATCAACATTCTCAACTCGTCGTTAGGCAATACATAAATCCAACCTCTAAACCTTAATAAACCATCGCTATCCAATGAATATCCCTCATATCGTGGTACCATCATTGTGTTTTGTCCGATAAAATCCTCGACTTCTTTGTACCAGTCATCGTCTCGCTGTAAAGTGAGAATCTTCTCACGCAGATTCGTTTGAAGAGGCAACACTGAAAAGATGCACGGCCTCCGACTCAAAGGATCCGCCACTCGGTTCACTGTTCCCTTTATGTAAGTAATCTCGAAGTCGTACCCGCTAAGCATTTCCGACCAACGCCGTTGTCGCGCATTCAGGTCGCTTTGCATGAAAATGTGTTGTAGTCCACAATGATCAGTCTTTGATTCAAATTTTCGTCCAATTAGGTAGTGTCTCCAAACCTTCAAGGCATAAACGATGGCTAATAAATCCAAATCGTGCGTCGCGTAGTTCTCCTCATGCCTTCTCAGCTTCCTTGAAATGTAAGCAATCACTCGTCCGTCCTGCATCAAGACTCTGCCTAAACCTTCCTCGGATGCGTCGGTGCATACCACGAAGTCTGCATCCATGTCAGGGACCTTTAGTCTCGGTGCAGTTGTCAGCAACTCTTTAAGCCTCTAAAATGCTTCAATGCATTTCTCTGTCCAAACAAATTTCTTGTTTTTTTTTCTTCTGCAATTCTGTGATCGGATTTCGTATCTTCGAAAAACCCTCGAAAAATCGTCGATAGTATCCTGTTAAACCCATAAAACTACGTACTTCTGTGACATTCATTGGCTCAGGCCATTCGAGAATAGCCTCAACCTTGGCGGGATCCACGGCGATACCTTCGCCTCAGATGGCATGCCCTAAGTAGTGAATCCTCGATTGATAAAAAGAGCATTAGGAAACTTTTCCATACAAAATGTGTTCTCGTAAACATGGTAGTACCAAGCGCAAGTGCTCACCATGCTCTTCCGTCGTCCGAGAGTAGATCAAAATATCGTCAATGAATGCTTGGACGGACTTGTCCAAGTACTCACGGAACACCCCGTTTATCAAACTCATGAATACCCCTGGGGCGTTGCTCAGTCCAAATGGCAAAACAGTAAACTCGTAATGTCAAAATCTCGTCTTAAAGGCGGTCTTAGGAATGTCATCCTCCTTGATCCGTAACTGGTGATACCCGGATCGCAATCGATCTTGGAGACCACTGTTGCACCCTTCACTTGATCAAACAGATCATCAATTCTTGGTAAGGGATATTGATTCTCGATCGTAGCCTTGTTCCGTTGACGGTAGTCAATGCAAAGCCTCCATGATCCGTCCTTCTTTCGTATGAAAATAATTGGTGCACTCCACGGTGACACACTAGGACGTATCAGTCTCAGGTCCAACAACTCCTTCAGTTTCATTTTCAACTCTTGCAACGCCGGGGTCGACATCCGATAAGGCGTTCTTGCTATCGGTTCGGTTCCCTGTTTTAGGTCTATGGTAAACTCCAGTTCCCTTTCCGGCGGTATCCCAGGCAACTCCTCCATAAATACGTCCACAAACTCCTTCACCACCGGAAGGTGTTCTAGACCTTCCGCTACTCCTTTCTCGTTTAGCGCGAGGATCGCATAAAGCTTGCGCCCCTTGCGCACACTCTAAATCGTAACTGTAAGGAAGAGACGAACCTCAAGGATAATCCCTGGTGTCGTCCTACAATCACAAGTCCTTGTCCTTCATCATCGACCAAGCTCACTCGTTTCGTCTTACAGTTGAGTATCGCCTCATGCGATCCCAACCAATCCATACTGATCACAATGTCATAAGATCTTAAGATCGTGACGTACAAGTTGACCCTTGTGACAAACTCTCCCTGGTTAAGGCACAACCCGTAACCTTTCCTCCAACCTTCTGTTTGGCTCCCGAGGCCATCTCCACGAAGCTNCACAGCCCGTAACCTTTCCTCCAACCTTCTGTTTGGCTCCCGAGGCCATCTCCACGAAGCTAAACTCATCCTGAACGACTGCCTTCTGGACGGCGTCGTGCAAGGTTTGAGGCATCAAAACATTTAACCCCTTGCACGCAGGCTGCCGTTAAGGCCCAACACGACCTGATGACCCCAAACTTCTCAAAGTTAAGGTGCGGAGCTTACCAGAGCAGTGCCACAAAATGTGCCTCGTACTCGAGCACCGTATGATCTCCCTGTCGTAAAGCGTTGAACTCATTGAGCTTAGGCAATAATAATAATATTATGGCTTACACAATAATAATAATATTATAATTTTAAGGTTATGATTTAAGGGAATATTAAATTAAAGTATGAAACATTCTTGGGATTTCTTTTGCGTGGAGATTTAACTACTTCTTAATATGAACTTCTAATCTTCTCAAATCAAACACATACCATACACTCCTAATACACTATGTATGTATGAATAGACATAAATCCTTGCAGCTTTGACTACATCTATCGTCCCCTCAGATAAATAAGGTAGTATGTAAAGAATAAAAGAGCCTTTAGACATACCGGGGAGAGTTGGTGCAGTTGCAATGACCTGAGGAAGATCAAAATTGATGGCGTGGATATGAGGATACGCATCAGTTATCAGATTCAGCGCTTCTCCGTGCCCTCCCCCGAAGTCCATCAGCGTGTTGACGTCTTTGAAGCCATCATAAATAGCCAATATCTCCTTCATATTAACCTTTGTGACGGAGACCATGGCTCCGTTGAAGATGCCATTGAACTCTGGAGTACTGGCCGTGTAATTCAAGGAAATCTTTGCCATAGCCACTAGAATTCTGGAAATTATCGCGTCCTTGAAGCACACGTTCGTGAATACGGTCCCAGGCGGCCACGAAAACTGGGTGTGTCTGCAAGAGAACGAAGGGGACGAGGCTTAACGAATTAATATCCTCGGAGACGAAGTAGGTCTGGCTGAGGTTGGAAAGGGCGTATTTTATATTCATGGGCGTATTAATTCCCTCCGTTTGCTTGATCGCATTTTACGAGAAATGGGTTCACTATGGAAAATGCCATACTTAGGGCCGAAGCCTGGAGCACCCCTTCGTCCTTCACTGCTTGGATATTCATATCCCGAGCCTGTACCGGCCCGCCCTCGCTCACGACGTGTATATCCATGCTTTTCATGTACCTCACACGGAGCGCTTGGATTGTGAAGGAAGAGGGGTGCCCATATATAATATTTGCTGGTAGTCTCACGGAATCTTTTCCGTCGCACTTTGGATTGGCGTGCAAATTGTACGTGGTTGATTTCAAGCCATACGTTCAAATTTTATATTCAAACATAAATTTTCCGACCGTGACATATTTTCACTGTGTTTATCGATTTGTGACAGTTGTCAGTTCGATTTATGAGAGGTGGTTTTCGATTTCTAAGAGTTGTAGTTCGATTTATGGGAGGTGTCAGTTTTAAGTATACGAATCAAAATTCAAAATTATAATGATAATATAAGTAACCAAGTTAGACGTTGTCTCGCTGCTATATAAAATGGTTTTTTCGCCGGATTTCGCCGGAATCCATTAATATGAAAAGTTATTAATATGAAAGCCATGACTCAACGTGAGTTGGTGGTGAAAGCAATGGCTTGAATTTGGATGCCATAAAAGTTCATCCAGGGCTCTCATAGCAATAAACCCATGGTTTGAGATTAGTATATTAAAAACCATTGCTAGAATATATATATGATTGTTTAATCTATTTTTTTTCTCATTTATTTATGTATAGATTTTTGTCTCTAAAGTTGCTTTTTACAATTTAGTAACATGGAGATGTGTAATTCTTTCAATTTTAATTTCCACTTTCTAAAATTTAGTAGAGGGAGATGTGCAATTTCTTCAATTTTAATTTCTATTTTAACAGAGAGTTGAAAGTTGAAATGTAACATTTAAAAATGTCAAATAACTTTACTTGGCTTGAAACCTTCCAGATTCTCAGTTCTCCTACGTCCTTCCATGGACTTTCTGGTGCCCTCCTGGAAACATAACATCCTTCCTCCTGAGCTTGTAAGATGAACTTACTATATCCTTGGCACACTCCTTGCGCTCTGCTAAGCCTTATGACAACTTCTCCTTGAGCCCTTCCAGAAGTATTAAGGCATCTCCTTTCCTTGGTCGATGCACTCTTGCGAAGTCTTCCTTCCTTAGAGTGTTCATCAACCCTGGGATTCTCTCAATTCTTCCAACACTCTA
This sequence comes from Picea glauca, assembly GCA_000966675.3. Classification (NCBI taxonomy): domain Eukaryota; kingdom Viridiplantae; phylum Streptophyta; class Pinopsida; order Pinales; family Pinaceae; genus Picea; species Picea glauca. The sequence continues at coordinate 160,277 of JZKD02S0291564.1, read as the reverse complement.
GAATTTGTTGCTCATGTGGGCACTCGCAATTGCTCTATGCCCTCCTAGCAGAGTATTACAGAGTATTACAGAGTATTCAGTAACTCTATGTTGTGCTTCTTTCGACACAGTCTTTCTTCCCAAGGTATTTCACAACCTTGAAATTTCCCTCCGAGTCCTGGTGTGCCCTCCTAATAGCTTCTCTTCTGACTCGAATGAGTTCAGACACACACTCCTTGTGTCGACTCACATAGTTTCAACTCTCTGTCATGCACTCCTTGCACTTAGCCTAGAGAACCAAACTTAATCCAACATGCATATAGATAGAAGATTATAATTCTATCAATGCAGACGATTCCTAACATACATCTACAGTACAAACACATACGAATGACATTCACAACTAAACATACATTTCAAATAAATTAACAAACAGGAAAATCTGTTCATTTTCTATTAATGGTGGAATGTCCATTAAAATATTTGAGTCTAAATTACGACTGGGTCTCAACCCTCTCTCTTCCTCCAACTATATCCTATATGCTCTCCTGGAAACGATACAAGAGTTTATGCAAGAGGGGATCGATGAGCTTCCCTCCAAGCAAAGGTAGTGATGTTTAATCACCATTCAAAACGCCTAACTAATGAGGAAGATTACAATGATGGAAATCTGATCTGAATCGGATATAGATCCCTCCTATCGTCAACCACTTAATGACGACCTTATTTACATCTTGTGCGAAAGAACAACTTGGATCTACCAATCTGTCAACATTAATTGCCTTAATCATGTTTTAGATTTTCGAAGGCAAAATGAGAGGGCAACGTCTCTCCCTTCCTTTAATGCGCACCATTCGTATTAATCAACACACGCTCAGGTGGAGCAATTCTCCTGCATCAAGTACCAAGAGTGGCTTCGACATTGGAGGTCTCTGCTCTCTATTCCATATTCATAGAGGTCATCCAATATGATTTCTCCTTTATTTTTTGCTCGATCCAAGAGTGGTTGGGGAATCAATTGATTCCCTTTCACAGGGTTCATTTGCTTGCAATGTCTCACGGGTCCTAGTGGATCGTTTTTCTACGTATTTTGCAAGCGTTTTCAATTCTACACCATCAAGTTTTTTTATGGCCTCTATCCCAAATATCGAAGCTAATGCATCTTTCTCCTCTCATTTCCCTAGATATATAAAATAATTTTTTTGTGTTAAAATTTTCAATTAAAAACAAATAACTAAAAAAAAATTTAAAAAAAAATGAAACAATTAAAAATCTATAATTGAGAAAGACTTACTTCATTATGGATATAATTTGTTTCCTTCCCTCTACTTGACATTTTAAGAAATCTAGGGAAAATCCCTTCTGTCTGGATTTGGGCAAGTGGACTTGGTGATGATTTCTGAAGTTGTTTATTTATTCTCTCTTTTTCCTTGTCTTTTTTTTCCTCTTCTAACAAAGATAAGGAAATTTAAAACTCAGATAGACCATAAAATATGAAGAAATTTATATGTAAAGACATTGAATTGTGAAATTTAATAATTGTTTTACCTCAAAATCTTAGTTCTCCCTTAGGAAACCCCCAAATCGTGCTCTGGTCTCACCCTATCTCCATTCTCTATAGAAAACACCTAAATCGTGTTGGAGTCCAAATCTATTTTGAAAATTAGTTGGTATGTTCACACCGAGTCTCTCTTCACCCTAGAAAACACCCAAATCATGTTGGAGTCCAATTGTAGTTTGAAATTGAGTTGGTCTGGTCGTAGACTATCTCCTCTCACCCTAAGAAACACCCAAATTGTGTTGGAGTCTCCCTAAGAAACACCCAAAACGTGTTGGAGTCAAAATGCAGCAAGAAATTCACTTGAATTGTCGCTCTCTATCTCCATTCACCCTGGAAAACACTCAAATTGTGTTGGAGTCGAAATGTAGAAGGTAATTCAGTTGGACAGGCCGGAATCTTTTTCCATTCACCATAGCAAACTCTCAATTTGTGTTTTTTTAATTCTTCCCCTCAAAAATTTCATATTTGTCCCGTTGCCCGCAGATATATGCATTTTTTAGGTTTTACATATCACTGAGCATATTCGTCCCCTTGCCTACAAGTATTTTCTTTTTTTCAATTTCTACATATCATTCAGTGCTAAATTGGGTGCCATCTACACCTAGTTTAGCATTGATTTATCTCCTAAATGTAATCAACTATGGGAGCCTTAGTGGGTGCAAAAAATGCCATGGATTGTGCCTAAATCTTGTCAAAACCTATCCATTTTGGGCCTAAACGGTGATCCACCATTGATACAATCACATGTTGTAGTTCTCAACTACAACATTACTCAAGACAATGTCTCAACTTTAGTAGCTAATTCGCTATCTATCCCTATGTTTTGGTTGGATCGTGATCTAAATCAAAAATTCTCTATGTGACCACTACCACCATTTGCACAACCTCCACTGATAGAGTATGAGTATTGGAATCCTTTGAACAACTTAGACTTGAAAATTGATATTGTAGCTTCAGACTTGGGAGCCAACAATCCACTCTCTTTTCCCATGTGTTAAAGTTCTCTTGCCTCATTAACCATGAATTTCCATGATGATAAAAAATTATTTGATGTTATACCTTATTTTAATGGTCCTTGGGATAACCTCTACTTTAGGTCTCTTATTGACTTCCTACCTAAGCTACCCACTCCACTAGCATGCCCTTAGAATCCATCTCCTCTAGAAATATCTTTGATTCTTGTCTACTAGCACCACATACCGCACTTGACATTGATACCTTGGACCACTCTTATGATCATTCATTTTTCAACCACATGGATTCTAGTTTTATATTTTGAGGATACAAACACTTCCATGTTTTTAATTACTCTTAATAAATCTAATAAGATTTTTGAATTGATGTTTCATAGATCCATGGATTCGAAATAGATATTGATATTTTGGTACCTTTGCATCATTTAGTTATCCATGGTTGGCTTAGCAAAAATGTAGCAAAGGTGTATAAATTTTTATCACCCCTATTGACTTCAACCTTCTTTATAGGTGAAATTATGTATGGTATGGTATGGTATTGGTATTGGTATGGTATGGTATGGTATAGTATGGTATTGATATTGGTATGGTACAATATGGTATGGTATAGTATGGTATTGATATTGGTATGGTACAATATGGTATGGTATGGTATTGGTACATAAAATTATTGGTACACAATGGTATTGGTATTGGTATTGGCAATGCATAAGGGTATTGGCAATGCATATTGGTATTGGTATTGGTATTGGAAATGCATATTGGTATTGGTATTGGTATTGACAATGCAATGGTATTGGTATTGTATTTGTATGAATATCATTGCCAATGCATACCATTTCCATGCATTGGTATGCAATTGTATTGGTATTGGTATTGGTATCCAATGGTATGGTATTGGTATTGGTATGGTATGGTACTGGTATTGATATTTCTATGGTATAGTATGGTATGGTATGGTATGGTATAGTATGGTATTGCTATTGCTATTGGTATGGTATGGTATGGTATTGGTATTGGTATGGTATTGGTATGATATAGTATTGGTATGGTATAGTATTGGTATTATCCACTTTAGTTATCCTATTGAATTCTTACATAAGATACCCACTCCACTAGCATGCCCCTATATTGCATCTACTCTAGAAATATATTTGATTATTGCCTACTAGCACCACATATCACACTTGAAAATGATACCTTAGACCACTCTTATGATCATTGATTTTTCAAGCACATTGATTCTTGTTTAATATTTTGAGGATACAAACACTTCCATGATTTTAATTACTCTTGATAAATCTAATAATATTTTTGAATTGATGTTTCATAGATACTTGGATTTGAACTAGGCATTGATATTTCAGTACCTTTGCATCATTTAGCTATCCATGGTTGGCTTAGCAAAAATGTAGCAATTTGTATCACCCCTATCGAATTCAACTTTATTTTTAGGTGAAATTATGTATGATATGGTATGGTATTGGTATTGGTATTGGCATGGTATGGTATAGTACGATATTGGTATTGGTATGGTATTGGTATTGGTATTGGTATTGATATGGTATTGGCATTGGTATTGGTATTGGAAGTTCATTATGTTACTCAATTTCGATTTTATGCCCCTGGACCAAATTGGCCATATATCCCTGAATGGATTGAAGGGGTGACATGAAACTCATGATAAAACTCAAACATAGACTCAGATCCACAAATCATCAGTTTCATTGGATTCAAAGAACCAGGTTTCAACTAGTGGGGCCACTACGTTATCATTTCGTCGACCGAAAAACCATTTGTTGGAGTATCTCTGACATTAGGGTTTTGTTCAATGAGACATAGTGCAATTTTTTAAGATGACTTCAATTTTCAAGAACACTCTGTCGAGTTTTTTTGGCTAGTGTAGTTGCATGGGCCTTGTCCAAATAGACTTGTGGGAGCTTACAAAACTCTATTATGTTGCTCGGTTTGGATTTTATGCCCCCGGACCAAATTGGCCACATGTCCTTGAATGGCTTCAGGAGGCGAGTTGCAACTATCGATAAAACTCAAACCAAGACTCAGATGCACGAACAGTCAGTTGCATTGGATCTGGAGAACCTGGTTTCAACTATTGTGGCTCCTACGCTATCATTCCATTGACCGGAAAACAATTTGTTGGACTATATCCAACACTAGAGTTTTGGTCAATGAGGCATAGTGGAATGTCTCAAGAGGAGGTCAATTTTCAAGGACATTATGTAGGGTGTTTTTGGCTAGTGTAGTCATGTGGGCCTTCGCTAAATAGACTTGTGGGAGCTTACGAAAGTTCATTATGCTACTTGGTTTGTATTTTATGCCCCCTGACCAAATTGACCACATGTCCCTAAATGGGTTGAGGAGGCAAGTTGCAACTTGCAATAAAACTCAAACTGAGACTCAGATGTAGGAACCGTCAGTTTAATTGGATTACGATCACTAAGTTTCATCTAGTGGGTCCCCTATGATATCATTCCATCGACCGAAAAAACATTTGTTGGAGTATCTCCGACACTAGGGTTTTGTTCAATGAGGCATAGTGCAATTTCTAAAGATGAGGTCGATTTTCAACACTCTGTCGGGCATTTGTTTTTAGTGTATTCACATGGACCTTAGACAAACAGACTTGCAGGAGCTTACAAAACTCAATTATGGTGCTCGGTTTGGATTTTATTCCCCCATACCAAATTGGCCACATGTCCTTGAATGGCTTGAGGAGGCAAGTTTCAACTATTGATAAACGCAAATCGGGACTCGGATACATGAATCGTCAGTTGCATTGGATCCAGAGCACCGAGTTTCATCTATTGGGGCTCCTACAGTATCATTCCGTCGACCGAAAAACCACTTGTTGGAGTATCTCCAACACTAAGGTTTTGGTCAATGAGGCATAGTGCAATTTCTAAAGAGGAGATCGATTTTCAAGAACACTGTGTCGAGTGTTTTTGGCTAGTGTAGTCACGTGGGCCTTGGCTAAATTGACTTGTGGGAGCTTACAAAAGTTCGTTATGCTACTCAGTTTGGATTTTATGCCCCTAGATCAAATTGATCACATGTCCCTAAATGGATTGAAGAGGCAAGTTGCAACTCATGCTAAAACTCAAACCGGGGCTCATATGCACAAACCGTTTGTTGCATTGGATTAAGAGCACTGATTTTTAGCTAGTGGGTCCCCTACGTTATCATTCAGTTGACCAAAAAATCATTTGTTGGAGTATCTTTGGCACTAGGGTTTTGGTCAATGAGGCATAGTGCAATTTCTGAAGATGAGGTCGATTTTCAAGAACACTTTGTTGAGCATTTTTTTCTAGTGTAGTCACATGAGCCTTGGTCAAATAGACATTTTGGAGATTACAAAACTCCATTATGCTACTCGGTTTGGATTTTATGCCCTCGGACCAAATTGTCCAAATGTCCTTGAATGGCTTGAGGAGACGATTGGCAACCATCGATAAAACTCAAACTGAGACTCGTATCCAAAAACTATCAGTTTCATTAGATCTGAAGCACCGAGTTTTAGCTATTGGGGATCCTATGATATCATTTTGTCGACCAAAAAATAATTTTTTGGAGTATCTCCAACACTAGGATTTTGGTCAATGAGGCATACTGTAATTTCTGAAGAGGAGGTCGATTTTCAAGAGTACTGTGTCGGGTATTTTTGGCTAGTGTAGTCACGTAGGTCTTGGACAAATAGACTTGTGAGAGCTTTTGAAAGTCCCTTATGCTACTCAATTTGGATTTTATGACCCCGGACCAAATTGACCACATGTCCCTAAATGGCTTAAGGAGGCGAGTTGCAACTCAGAATAAAACTCAAACCAAAACTCAGATGCACAAATCGTCAGTTGCATTGGATTAAGAACACTGGGTTTCAACTAGTGGGGCCCCTAAGCTATCATTTCGTTGATCGAAAAACCATTGTTTGGAGTATCTACGATATTAGGGTTTTGGTCAATGAGGCACAGTACAATTTTTGAAGATGAGGACGATTTTCAAGAATACTTTGTCGGGATTTTTTTTCTAGTGTAGTTCCATGGGCCTTGACCAAACATACTTGAGGGATCTTATAGAACTCCATTATGATGCTCAGTTTGGATTTTATTTTCCGGGACCAAAATGGCCACACGTCCTTGAATGAATTGAGGAGGGGAGTTGCAACTATCGATAAAACTCAAACAAAGACTAAGTTGCATGTATCGTCAGTTGCATTGATCCAGAGAAAAGGGATTCAACTATTAGGGCTCTTACACTATCATTTTGTCAACCAAAAAATCATTTGTTGGAGTATTTCCAACACTAGGGTTTTGGTCAATGAGGCATAGTGTAATTTCTTAAGAGGACGTCAATTTTCAAAAAAACTATGTCGGGTCTTTTTGGCTAGAGTATTCATGTGGGCCTTGGATAAACAAACTTGCGGGATCTTACGAAAGTCTATTATGCTACGTGATTTTTATTTTATACCCCTGGACCAAATTGACCACATGTCCCTAGATGGCTTGAGGAGGCGAGCTGCAACTCACGATCAAACTAAAACCGAGACTCAAATGCAAGAACTGTTAGTTGCATTGGATTAAGAGCATCGATTTTCATCTAGTGGGGATCCTATGCTATCATTCTGTTGATAGAAACACCATTTGTTGGAGTATCTTCGGCACTAGGGTTTTGTTCAATGAAGCATAATGTAATTTCTGAAGATGAAGTCGATTTTCAAGAACACTCTCTCAGACATTTTTGGCTATGGTATTGGTATTGGTATGGTATGGTATGGTATTGTATTGGTATTGGTACGCTATTGGTATGGTATTGGTATTGGTACGCTATTGGTATGGTATTGGTATGCATATCATTGCCAATGCATACCATTGTGGTATGCAATGGTATTTATATTGCTATGCAATGGTACGATATTGGTATTGGTATTGGCAATATTATTGGTATGGTATGGTATGGTATTAGAAATGGTATTGGTATGCATACCATTTCCATTCAATGGTATGAAATGGTATTGGTATGCAATGGTATTGGTATTGGTATGCAATGGTATTGGTATTGTTATTGGTACTCAATGGTATGGTATTGGTATTGACATTGGTATTGGTATGCAATTGGTATGTTATTGGTATGCATATAATTGTCAATGCATACCATTGCCAATTCATATCATTGTCAATGGTATTGGTATGATATTGGCATTGGGATTTGTATGGTATGGTATGGTATTGGTATTGGTATGCATATTATTTCCAATGCATACCATTTCCATGTAATTGTATTAGTATGCAATGGTATTGGTATTTGTATTGGTATGGTATGGTATTGGTATTGGTATGTAATTGTATGGTTGTAACACATCCACGATGGGATGAAAATAAAATAAAAAAGTTTTCCTCCTTACAGGAATAGATCCTTTCCCTCTACGATTCCTAATTTGGAAAGTCTGGGACTCAGCCCGACCCTCCGGTCAAGGTTCTCTAATTATCTTAGTCAAAAAAGACTTAGATACCTTGATAGTCTCACCTCTTAACCAAACACAGGCCCTTCCAGCTTCTGGTGCAGATATTATGATACTCGCGACCTTCTCCTTCACGCTTCAGCAAAGTCTCAGAGTTGGCGTTAGCCCCTTTTCTCTTAGCCCCTCCTCGGATGTGACCTTGGGGGATGACCTCACGCAAACACATAATTGCGGGCATAGCCAAAGGAGATTTGAAACCAAACTACTTTTTGGCCCACAATTCTCCTCGAGCCTCCACACGTCCTTTCTCCAAAACCGGGGTTTGGATTGTGGCCCGTCCTCAACTTTTTAAAGTTCATGCATCTCCAATCCCTGAAATTTTATGGGCCTGTCGATCTCAAGATATTGACGGTACTGTCTGAACTGACAGTTCATATCTTTCCTTCCTAAATCAATGGATGTGATCTCCTTCATGATTCTGAACTTCAAACTTTTCAAATCTCAAACCCTGCTTTCCTCCGTACATCAATATTCCGGAGTTGACGATCTGTGGACACCTATCCTCCTAAATCAACAACCTTGTTTCTACTTTGGGTGTTTGACCCTTTCAACTTGATCAATGGTCTTGTGGCCCTCTTATCGATAAACGATTGAGATCTCCTTCGATTCTCTGGACTTATGAGATCTCAAATCTCAAACTTCACTCTTTTTCCTAATGGCTTTTATCTGAAGGCTATAATCTAATGGCATGTGTCCACTTGATCTGATGATCAAGGATTACTTTGGGTATTTACCTGGAGTCCACATGTTCCACCTATCCTATGGATCTCATGATCAAGGATTGATTTGGGTCTTTCCCTAGAGTTCACATATTTACGCCACGTCTCCTCTAGATCTGACGACTATGAATTAGTTTGGGACTTTACCTAGAGTCCACATATTTTCGCCACGTCCCTTCTTAATCTTAAGACTATGAATTACTTTGGGAATTTATCTGGAGTCCACATATTCATGCCATGCCCCTTCTTAATCTGATGGCTATGAATTACTTCGAGACTTTATCCAGAGTCCACAGATTCATGCCACGTCCCTTCTTAATCTGACGACTATGAATTACTTCGGGACTTTATCTGAAGTCCATAGATTCATACCATGTCCCTTATTAAAATGATGGCTATGAATTACTTCGGGACATTATCTAGAGTCCATGGACTCACGCCATGTCCCTTTTGGATCAAATGGTCCAGATTCACTTCGAACGATCCGACACTGGAGATTTACTTTGGATGATCTGACGATTGAGATATACTTCGAACAAGCTGGAGATGGAGATTTTCTTCGAATATAAAACTCTTCACACTTCAGGAGTCTCAAATATCAACTGAAAAATATCGAATAGATTTCTCGAAGATTCTCATATGTTGACACGTATCTCCTAGTGATCAATGGTCAAGATCCTACTTTAGGTGATTTGTAGACTGCGATTTAATTAGGCTCACCGGCTCTCTGGACTTCGCAGTCTCATATCTCAACTGAAAACTCTCGCACAAATTTCCCCAGAGTCCACGATATGTTTCCACGTGTCCCTATGGATCTGGCGGTCCAGATTCACCTCCTGGTGATGGACGACCTCAAATTACTTCGGGACTTCGTAACTTTGGTAACTTCCCTTCTCCTGTGTGTGCCAAGTGCTAAGGTTCATCGACCTTGCTTAGATCAGATGGTTGTCGATCCTTGGTGTTGTGATCCAATGACCACTATCACTCCTCCTCCTGAGCTTCTGACTTACTTCGACTTAGAAGATTTCTAAGTTCTCGAAGGATTCGACCTTTTCTCCTCCTATGGGCCCATCTCCTAGATTTCGTCTCCACTCCTGAAAATGATATCTCTTCTGAGCTTGATCTCCTTGAAAATTTATTCATCCCCCATGCTCCTTGCATTTCAGGGATCACGTCAAAATCAGATTGAAGTTCAATGATGATCGACGGTTCATAGAAATTGCGGGGCCCCAACATGTGTACTCTTTACCAGTAAGTTTCACCTCCACAATCTAGAAATTTCTTGCTCCATTCTTGTCTAACCGGGATCGTTGATCTTCTATCTCGTTGAGATAAACAACAAGGCTGAATTGCAGGCTATGAACTAGCGTATATGCTATTTTCACCTTCGTGCTTTGCAGTGATTCCCCACACTTGATATTCATTCATAGATTGATGGTTCATAGCAATTGCGGGGTTCAACTTGACTATTGTGCAATTTGACATCTCAGAGCCTCGATCTCTAAGGATCCTAGACCTAGGTCACGTGGACCTTCATATAACTCATGTGCTATAATCCCCACTCTTACTTAGGTTTTTGGTTAAGGAAATAGGCACAATTTCAGAGTCTCCTAGACTATTGGTCTGAAGAGAACACCTTCCCAACTCGCAAAGCTTTAAGCTCTGAATCAAGGCAAAGTAACTTGTGAGGTTACCAAAACAATAGATATGCCCAGAGGCTTGCTCTGAATCCAGAACGATGATGTAAATTCTCGGGGAAAATGCCTTCAAGTGATTAAACTAAGACGTATGAAAATTTAAGAAGAAATATAGGTTCTCAAGGGAACACACGCATACTCATAACTTAATCATTTAATACAGAGAAGGAATCCTTTATAGACATGTAAATACTCACATGCATCCATTATTTACAATTCAAAGAATAAGGCAAGAAAGCACTGATCAAAACCATAGAGTGTGATGCGACTGTTGAAAGGGGTGCATGCTTCCACCCAACCATAGGGTTAGTCACTCCCAATGGATTTATCATTGGCCACCCCTGAGCTTAAGCCACGATGCTTTGAGATTGAATCTCTTACTTCCAACTCAACGAAAGTTAGGGAGGAAGGTTACTCTCCTTCTCCAAATACAGAAATAGATAAGGACGAAGGTTACCCTCCTTCTCTTAGATAAATATCTATTTTTTGTGATTAGAACTCACTATTGCTCTTTTAGTCCTTCCTCAAACCCGAGAGTTTCCTCTCTTGTCTCTGCATTTTTCCGCAGGTCTTCCTCTACCCACCACACTTCCTTTCTTTCCTTCCTCATCAATATTGAGTCTGGATCGAATTCCCAGTCCGTGGTCAGGTCTGGAAGCCTTACCAATGGGCAGTCTACCCCATCCCCTCATTAACTCTTGAGGAGGTCTTCCCACCTACCAGCCTGACTATAATTCATTCCTGGGTTAGAGGGATGCTCTGATCTGAGAAATTAATTCCATCATGGTACTGGTTCGATGGAGGTTAACGCAACCATTCCGGGTCCCCTCCACCACCTTTCATAAAATTTGTGATTTTCTCTTAGCACAATCCCTCTTTCAGCAATCATGCAACACGTAACCATTTTATATTAAAATAACATAATTTACATTCATCATCCTTTTGTACAAAGGTTCATCAGATCAAACATTCACACTTTTAGGTTTTCCATAGTTCCTTGGCCAATATAGTTATATTTACAGACTGGGGGAAATGGGGTGTTACAATGGTATGGTATTGGTATTGGTATGGTATCATGTTGGTATTGGTATTGGTATGGTATAGTATGTTATTGATATTGGTATGGTATTGGTATGCATATAATTTACAATGCATACCATTGTCGTGCAATGGTATGTAATTGTATTGGTATTGGTATGTAATGGTATGGTATTGGTATGGTATTGGTATTGTTATTGATATGCAATGGTATGGTATTGGTATGATATTGGTATTGGTATGGTATTGGTATTATTATTGATCTGCAATGGTATGGTATTGGTATGATATTGGTAAGGTATTCGTATGGTATTGGTATTGGTATTGTTATTGGTATGGTATGGTATGGTATTCTATTAGTATGGTATTCGTATTCTATGGTATGGTATGGTATTGGTATGGCATTGGTATTGGTATGGTATGGTATGGTATTGGTATTGGTATGCAATGGTATTAGCAATGGTATTAGTAATTGGTATTGGAAAGGAATAAGGGTATGGGCAATGCATATTGGTATTGGTATTGGTATGCAATGGTATTAGCAATGGTATTAGTAATTGGTATTGGAAAGGAATAAGGGTATGGGCAATGCATATTGGTATTGGTTTTCGTATGGTATTGTTATGGTATTGGTATGCATACCATTTCCGTGCAATGGTATTGGTATTGGTACGCAATGGTATGGCATTGGTATGTTATTGGTATTGGTATGGTATTGGTATTTGTATTGGTATTGGTATTTGTATTGGTATGGTATTGGTATTGATATTTGTATGGTATTTGTATGGTATGGTATGATATGGGTATGGTATTGGTATTGGTATGATATTGGTATGCATATCATTGCCAATGCATACTATTATCGTGCAATGATATGCAATTGTATTTGTATTGATATGCAATGGTACAGTATTGGTATTGTTATTGGTATGTAATGCTATGTTATTGGTATTGGTATTGGTATTGGTATGTTATTGGTATGGTATGGTATGGTATTGTATTAGTATGGTATTGGTATGTTGTGGTATGGTATTGGTATTGGTATTGGTGTGGTATGGTATTGTTATTGGTATTGGTTTTGGTATGGTATTGGTCTTGTTATGGTATTGGCATGCATACCATTGTCATGCAATGGTATGCAATGGTATTGGTATTGGCATTGGTATGAAATGGTATGGTATTGGTATGCAATGGTATGGTATTGGTATGGTATTGGTATTTGTATTGTTATTGGTATTTGTAATGGATTTTGTATTTGTATGGGTATGGTATTGGTATTTGTATGGTATTGGTATTGGTATTTGTATGGTATGGTATGGTATTGGTATTGGTATTGGTATGGCATAGTATTGGTATTGATATTGTTATAGTATAGTATGGTATTGATATTGGTATCATATTGGTATTGGTATGGTATTGGTATGCATATCATTTCCAATGCATACCATTGTCGTGAAATGGTATGGAATTGTATTGGTATTGGTATGTAATGGTACAATATTTGTATTGTATTGGTATGCAGTGATATGGTATTGGTATTGGTATGTTACTGGTATGGTAAGGTATTGTATTGTATTAGTATGGTATTGGTATGGTATGGTATGGTATTGGTATTAGGATGGTATGGCATGGTATTGATATTAGTATTGTGTTACAATGGTATTGGTATGAAATTATATTGGTTGTATTGGTATGCAATGGTATTGGAAATGGTATTCATATTGGTATTGGCAAGGCATAAGGGTGTTGGCAATGCATATTAGTATTGGTTTTTTTTTTTGTATTGGTATTGGTATTGGCAATGCATATTGGTATTGGTATGGTATAGTATTTGTATGGTATTGGTATTGTTATGGTATTGGTATTGGTATGCATATCATTTCCAATGCATACCATTGCCATGCAATGGTATGAAATGGTATTGGTATTGGTATGTTATGGTATGGTATGGTATTGGTATTGGTATTGGTATGTTATGGTATGGTATGGTATTGCTATTGGTATTGGTATGAAATGGTATTGGTATGGTATTGTATGTCATGGTATTGGTATGGTATAGTATGGTATTGATATTGGTATGATATGGTATGGTATGGTATAGTATGGTATGGTATTGGTGATGGGCATGTTGGTATGGTATTGGTATGGTATTGGTCTTGGTATTTCTCTGACATTGGTATGGTATTGTTATGCATATGATTTCCATGCAATGGTATGCAATGGTATTGGTATGTAATGGTATGGTATTGGTATTGGTATTGGCAATGCATATTGGTATTGGTGTTCGTATTGGAGATGCAATGTGTTCACACTGAGAGACACCCTCAGATTGCAGGAGGATAAGCCCAATACCCATCAAAATAGTTGTGGAGGTAGGTTTATGAGTGGATTTCAGGAGAAAACACTCTGGATGAAATCGGGAGTGGAGAAGCCAAAACTCTCGAAGCTCGAATTCCCTAAGTAAATCATGGTCGTTCGATGGAGAAGGACGTGTGGTGCTTGATATACAACTCTGGGGAAAATTTATAATTCTGAATGCCCAGGTGACGCTAATATAAACTTCACAGGGGATCTCTACCGTTGAAAAATGAACCTGTCTGTTTTCTTGCTTCAAGCCCACAATAGACCACTTTGAGTGTTGAGATTTATGCTCATGGATGCTTCCTGTGTAAAAAAGGACTTGGATGATTTGTTGTGGGCTCAGGAAACAAAATGACCAGTAATTCGAGACAAAATGATGATGAGTGCTTGTCCTTCCTCGAGAATAACAGAAACGCCTCGAGCTGAGACATGGTTAGGAAAGACACCAAGGGAAACCACGTCGTCAACAAAGGGGAAAAACAAATTTATCAGTCAGAGGGAAATATTCTAAGACTTAGTGGTTGTAACACCCTAGGTTCTGAACTCACAATTTAAATAATGTATTGTTACAATGATGAGAGGCCAGAGTGCCCAAACAATTATTAAAAGGCCAGTGTGGCTAAGAAATGTAATGTTTTGATCATTATTAATAATAAACACATCATTGGTTGCTAGAGAGGCAAGGACTATAGTTATATGGGGATATGATTCCACAAGAGAAGGGGCTTGAGGGGATAAATGTTATTTCCTATTCTAATTACCCTTTTGTCTAATGGAGGGGAGAAATTATGTGATATTCTCGCGGGAGGCCAGCGGGTTCTTGATTCCCCACGAAATACTTAAACAAACCCCTAGACTATTGGGGAGGGTTGGTTGATATCTTGTTTGCTCCTTCATCTGTTTATGCGTTCATTCACTTTCTCACTCATTCATTCATTCAATCCTTACCTATCACTCATTGATCCATCCCCATCCATGCCTTGGCTTGGGGAAAGAGGAACAAACTTCCAAAGAGTAACCATGGTATTGTGCGTTGTAGTGGTTGCTAGTGTAATCTATACATGAATTGAGGCCTACATGTCTGAGATGTGTTGACCTGTGTCCATCTTTGTTCATAGCTGTGAGTCCTGAGAGTTCCAACATGGATATTCTGGACCAGTTGCGCTAGAGCCCTGGAAGGAGAAGGACTTCCTGAGGGACTGCATGGCAGAGAAGGGTGGAGGTCCATTCTCTTGGGTGGTTCAAGTTGGGTGGAAAAGAGATGGGTACTTGGATCATTGTGAGTGTTGGGAAAGCCCGTGAGAGCTTGATTCATGACTAGTTCGGGAAGCCAAGTAACACTCTGGAACCGTCCTTATGGATTCATAGCCCTCGCTTGAGGCTAACACTACTATTGAGATTTGGATCAATAGTGTCTATGGTTGCGTGGAACTGTTAAGCACTAATATTGGCTCATTACCCCTTAATTTGGGCATATTATATTAGTAATGTTATTTTATTTATGTCGGCTTTAGGCCATTAGTTTTATTTATACCTTCCTAGTCTCCTATATATACCAAGGAGACATTTTCATTTTGAATCATCTTGTACTTGAACATTTAAGTGGGGTAAAAGGAGGTTGCCCCCTCGAAGAGGCTTATTATATGAAATTATCTCTTTTTCATGGCGTTGAGTACTTTTTCTGAGGTTTTTCTATGCTATATTGATATTTGGTTCTTAACATATGGTATCAAAGCTCAAGGTCTCGGGGTTTCGCTCCTACATCTGAGACACCGTGGAATTTTCGCTATAAATGTTTTTCGACAACATTTCAAAAGGAACGGCTTGGAGGATATTTAGTAGATGGATCAAGGTACAATGGATTCAAAATTCAGCTCCCAAGGCTTTATACTTTCAGAGATACAACCTCTACAGGATAGGGTTCTGGAATCATCCTGAAATATGTCATTGCGTAATTTTCTCTATAAAAAAATTTCTGTAATGTTTTAGACTCCATTTACAAAAATTAGTAAGGTATCTGTGGTAAAACTTTTAGCTTTTGGGTCATCTTCAATTTGTAGATACACCTTGTGTAAGATAGGGTATCTGACTAGTCCTATTGACTAGAATCAAGAAGGTGTTCCAGGTAAAACAATCATAACTTCTTGCTAGAGTATCCAAATTGAGTGGGACTAGTTTCAGTGGATCGTGGACAG